>VYZQ01062463.1:11114-51248 GCA_013400655.1 Mystacornis crossleyi | reverse complement strand
AAAAAAAAAAAAAGCTGGAACCCTCTGGCAGTTCAAATCTCCAGAATAGAGGCAGTTCCTAAATTGGAGGTTTCAGTCTTTATCTTTTCAAATCTCTGAAAGTTAAGGTGACTGAACTTTCATAACAGCCTTAGTGTGTGTGACTGTGACCTGACAGCTCCCAGTTTACGGTGGTAAGGCTCTCTGCTTTAATTTCTGGAAAGCACAAGAGGCAAGGTAGAAGGAATTGAATTTATGCATTCTTTAGGCTACTAAATGAAGTATGCTGATGGATAACAAAAACTTGCAGTGTTTCCTAGAGAAGCCTTGTCTAAAACTGCAGTTAATGTTATATATTTTCAGAGCATTGATATGGCTGCATCAAGTTTAAATGTCCGAAAACTATTTGACAGTAAATGGAAAAAAAATTTGAAAAACCTGAGCAATAACTCATGCTTTGTGAAGCAAAGCAGCTACCTCCTGCCTAGTTTAAAATGAAACTTCCTCTGTAGATATGGTTTGATGAACAACATGTCTCTACAAGACCTGGAAAAAAGAAGCGTTCGAAGTTTGGTCTACCCACAGTAAGCAAAGGCAGTTACCGAAGACTGATGGTGCCCATTAAAAAAGAGTAATTTCTGCAGGAAGAAATGTCCTCACCAGTGACTACAGCAAAGAAAAAGAGATGCAAAAAGCAGAACTCCAAAACAGACAAAACTAGGGGGGAGAATATATATGTTTCACAGTCATAGCCAGGAAGTACTACCTAGAAATACATAGGAAGTATATAATTTTTACGCAGCAGGTTTTACAGTAAAATTGCCTCTTTTATAGTAAGCAAGATATTTGGTCCATAGCAGGTTTTATTTTGAATAATGGAAAACAAAGTGATTTACTGTGGGCAAAGGCAAAGTGAAAGATGGGTAACGGTGACAACATCAGTAGCAATGGTTGTTATCACTCAGCTTGCACACAGACATTGTCAAAAACAAGTTTTAGTCCTTCCTTTCACTCTTATGGAACAGAAGAGTTTGGGGTCATGAAGAACTGTAGTTTTGGTACTGAAATAACAAAGACAAGACTTCAAGTCTCTGACCTGGTGCACAAGTGATGGGACCAGGTAATGGTTCTGATACTGCTGTTATGTGGACTGGTGATTCCGCCTCCAAACCTGGCACATTTGGATAGTCACTGGTATCATATGGGTGAAGCTGGGATGCACTGAACTTAAATCTATTATTTTGCTTTTATTGCTTCTTATTAAAGCAGGAATGGCTCTCTAAAAGGTACGATGGTTTAATCTTCTGGTTGCTCATTTTTACCACTATTTAGCTCATTTTCTCCTTGAGGGCTTATTACTGAGTTCTTCATTCAGTGACATTGTTGCCCTTTTAAAATCAACTTTCTAGAATCTAACATACGATGTTGCGTATGAGGATGAGAACATTACTACTTCATTCTTTTCACTCTAGTAATTTTTATATTACAGTGAACACCCTGATTAAACATTTATCTGGAAAAGGCCATAATGAAAACATAATTAAATATAGGAACTAAATATTGAACTCCTGACTTGAAGCTGAACTGATAAATGAAATTAAATTTACATGGAGGGAAAAAAGGCTTTGTAAAGCTTTGCATTTTAATGTTTTATTCAATCAGATCTACAAAGCAAGCTGTATATATCAACTACAGTAGCTGCTAATTTTTGAAGGTCTTATTTAGAATCCACTTACTGTAATTGTGTAATACTAGAATTCCTTGGCCTTTGAAAAAGGAAGAAAGAAGAATCATCTGCATTTAAAATTCATGCAGCACTGATGCAAAAGAGTTGGGTATGGCATAGTTTGGTTTTCCTAGACAGATTTAAAAACCAAAGCAAACACAAACCAGTAAAGGATTATACTTTATAAACAAGATTACTAAAGATAAATCAGCCTGTGTTCCTCATACAAATTCAGGTATCAGAGCAGACTTCCTTTTGAAAGCTGTGCATATTTGCCCTCTCTGCATGTGTGCTCAGACTTCTTGGCACTGACTGTCCCTGAATCAGGAAGACAGAATTGATTTTCCTGTTGGACTAATTATAGTTCTTTAAAGAGATTAGTTAACCCTTCTTTTCCTACAGAGGGACTTTATCAGTGAATCCCAAGTCAGAGGGAGGCTGCAGAGAAGTTCCTGCTGCTTGGGATGGCTTTCAGGGATCAGCAGTGGCGATGCAATGGTGCTTACAGCCAGTCTCGTGTTGGACATGTCCTGGTGACCAAACTTTGGGTTCAATGTACTGCTTCCAAAACTACACTCTGAGCCTGGAAATATACTCCATGGCTCTGTGAGATACAGTTGCAAAAAACACCTTACGGTTAAAAGGTTTTGGACATTAAAGTCAGTATATATTTCTTCTGTTTTGTACCTTGCACAAAGTGCTTTTCATCTTCTGTAGCTATAGCATGGTAAAAGTGCCCATTCCCTTCCTCCCTTCCTCCTTTCCTCCCTTCCTCGTGGTTGGTTATGTCTCTGACGTGGTGCTGTCTGGTTAGATATGGGGTGTGTATTGTCCTCTGGGGATCCTGGGCAGCTGACAGCTGTGGTGTTTGGTACCTGAGTGATGGACCCCGCCAAGTCTGGGTGTTAGGGCTGTAGACCACCTCGCCATTCTGCTGTCATTTCTGGACCAGTCCCATGAGGAGAAGGGGCAGGGAGGAGAATTTTCCCCCAGAAGGATGTTAGTTATTGTGCCATCTGTGTGACCGAGGGTGTTGGTGGGATTTTTGGTGTGATACAAGACAGCAGCACTAGAAAGGGAACAATCACTGATCCAGTTTCTTTACTGGGGCTATTTCATGACTAATGCTGGCTGCTTAGGTAGGAAGGGAAGACAAGTGCCTGGGCCACTCAGCTCTCCCTCAGGCTGGGTTTTTAAAGCACAGGCCAGTGTGGGAACAAGCGATGGTGCCCAAGGAGTCCGGGTGAGGGTAACAGAAATAAAGTGTTGTCTTGGCAGTAGGAACTGTGTGTGCATGAAGATTCCCTGAAGCAATTCATTTTTGTTTCCTCTGCGCCTGGGTCTTTTCTCCTGGCTTTTGATTAGCTGTGATTAACGCGGCTGAGCTCTTGACTCCCACAGGTTCCTCTGATGTAACCGGGGTGCTCTGTGTCCGTGTAAGATGAGGTGCCTGAACAGCTTGGAGTTCTCTGTCCCTCAGCCTCCTTTTCTACCCTGTCCACAGTGCCCAGGCTGTTAAACTCTGCTGTAGTGGACTCTGCTTCATTGATATGCTTGTGGTTTTCAGTCATTGATGCGTTTTCCCTGTGGAAACCTTTGTGTCCAGTTGGTGCCCTGATGGACAGCCTTTGAGGAGAAGTGTTTAAAGTATGAACATTTGCATCTTTGTTTTTGCAACCTGATTCAGAGCTAGGTGGCATTTTTCATAGAGCCTTGACTTGACCTTGGCCTACCTTGGAAAGGGACCGGGACTAATGTTTACAGCCTCAACCCTTGCTTCCATAGAAACAAGAAGAAAACTGGGACTGAGAATGAAAAAGTCATCACAGAGACCAAGAGCAAACAAGGATTTTAAAATTCTTGCTTTTTGAATGAATGGTGGAATGCAGCTGCGACCCCGGTGCTGTGGTGCCATACAGGTTTACGAATGCCAGGTTCTCTTTTAACGTAAATGCCTTTTGTGGGTGGAACAGGATGATGAGGAAAGCACAAACATTTTTTTTCCTTGCTTCTCGTAGTTCCATTTGTTAAGTTGCTGGGAGTTCATTTACAGATCTTATCACCAATTCTTCTATAAGTGCCAATTAACTTAGGAAATTTAATAATGCTGTCACTCAACAAAAAATATTGGAGAAATATCTTCAGTGCTTTGCAAATGTTGAAAGCATGAAACCTGAAAATAACTGAAAGGAGAACGAGTCCTATAACAATTTTATTCATGCTTCTCTGTGCTTGTTTCTTGGTCTGTGAAGTTGAGATGCACCCTTATAAAGGGCTTTGAGGTATGAAAAAATGTTTCTATCTCCAGCTGCAAAGTGTGGTGGCTCTGAGCCCCAGTTTGGAAAAGGGAGATGTGGCAGTTCAGGCGGCTTCTGCTGAAATGCTGAACTATTACAAGGGAGATCTTTAGTATGCAGCCAGTATTCAAACCTCCTCAGTAGCTCAGGCTGGTAGGTCTGTGCTTGGAGGAAACAAGTCATGGGTGGTTTTTGGTGCTAGGAGATGTGTTTAGAGCGCCAGCAAATTTGCCGTACGTTGTAGGTCTGGTTTTTTGCCATGTGCAGTCCTGACAGTTTTCTGCTGCCTGTCTAGCTTGCCCACAAAGGGCAGTGAGTGCTTTATTTAGTTTGAAGGCAGCGGCACACACATTTACCAGACACATTTAGCAGCACCAATATGACTTTTGTCACTTTTCAAAATGAGCAGTGGGAATAAGTAAGGGCAGTGTGTCTGTGCTTCGATGAGCCAAGCCCTGGGGATGGACAGCTTGGGGGGAAGTGCTTCCCGACTCCTCTGCTCAGCTGCTGTAGCACATATTGCATATAAAACATGGTCTGAGACACCTGTGACGGCTTCGGCAGAACAAAATAGCAGAAGCATAAATCTGCTCGTTTATTCTGATTTATGGGTTTCATTGTTGTTGTCAGTGTCACCTTAGTGGAAGTCTGTAAATGCAGCATTTCACTTGCCTGTCAGCTTTAATCAACTTTAGGTAATACAATTCCGATCTGCTGTAAACCAGCAAAGTTACCCCTTATAGGCTTCAGGAACCTCCAGCTTGTTCAGTGGGGGTTTTTCCCCTCATCATGAAAATGGACTTGGCACTTGTTCATGTCTTCAGAACATCTTAATTACATTTTAAACGTGTTAGGGTGTTTGAGCTGCGGTATTTGTGAGAAATGATTAGGAGAAATGAATGTGAGAACTGGCTGTCTGACTATGAGAATAAAATTTCTTACCAAATTTTCTTAAATTTCTTTAGAAAATAGCGCAAATTAGAGACTCTAAAATAACCTCCAAGCAGAGGTGTGCAGAAGCATCACCATCATAGGGCAAGCTTCAGGCATTTCTAGAAGACTGTAATTCAGGCTGTAATTCTTGACTCTTTAGGAGCACAGTTTTAAAATCACTGTGGAGTGGTTTGAAGTGAAGTGATCATTCTGGGTGCTGGATACCATTGTTTGTGTAAATCCATCCTTGACAGCTCCAAGAGTTTGCTTATGTTTTAAAGCTATGTGATCTTTAATATATAAATTTCTTAATCTCCTTTTCATTATGTTGTTCCTGAATTTCCAGTTGAGGCTTGTGGGCACAGCACTAGGAATTGTTCTTATGCTAGAAAAACTGCTTCATCTTCATGACAGGCCATGAATTTTTTTTTTTTAAGCTGAGGTATGTGACAGCTCTTCACGAAGGCATGCAAAAACTGAGTCATGTTTCATGATAATGGCAAGAGAGCATCTCACTGTCAGCCTTGAGTCACACTGCATTGGTGCTGCTGGCACAAATAATAATTAATGGGTACACATTCTCTAGGCAGGACAGGTCTGAGTTCAGTCTGTGCACATGGTGAGCTTTCCTTACACTCTGCACTTCAGGACTTGGTTTTCAGTAGCCCTAAACCTGACTATTCTACTTTTGTTCAAATATAATTCTTCATAATTGAAAATCCCTGGCTTGTTGCAGTGAGCAAGTAGCCTGTCCTTCATTTTTCCAGTTAATGCTGCTGTATCATAGGCAAAGGACGAATCCTCTTCAAGTGACTCTGCTCTGGAAAGGTGGAGCCTGTGTCTCTGGGATTGTAGCCAGGAGGGAAGCTGCAGAGGACACGGCTCAAGGAACTTGTGTGTTTGGATAGCTACAAGCGCTCATCCTTTATCAAATGGGGGAGAACACAGTATTTATTCCTCTTCACTTTATCATGTCTGTTACTGACTTATCTTTAGCAACACTGATTCTTTCCTGAAAAATCATAGCTTCCCGGACCTCTTCCTGCCCTGTGCCATCCTAGCCTGCAGGAAACTTAGCAAGAAGGATCCATTTGACATCTAGTAAAATAATTCTTCACTATGAGGGTGGTGAGACCCTGGCACAGGTTGCCCAGAGAAGTTGTGGATGCCCCATCCCAGGAAGTGTTCCGGGCCAGGTTGGATGGGGCTCTGAGCGACCTGGTTTAGTGAAAAGTGTCCCTGCCCATGGCAGGGGGTTGGAACATGGTCTTTCAGGTCCCTTCCAATCCAAACCATTTTATTATTCTATGATTCTGTATTAATTGCCGGGAGAGAAAGAGAAACTTAGTCAATAAGAAAGGCATAGCAGTTTGTGGAGATGGGAAAACATAGGATTTGCACAGCAAAGGGCATGTTAGTTTGGGAGTGAAGGTAACTTTCAGGTCCCTTCCAATCTCGCTGGAGGCTGGTGAGTTGGAGGCTGGTGGCTGGAGGCTGGTGAGTGACGTCTCCCTGTGATTTACTTCCCCCCTTATCTCTGTTAAACACTGCTTAGCAAACTCAGAGTGCACTGCAGCCAACTTAGGCTCTCTTAATACAGAAAGCTGAATGAAAGCTGGAGTCAGATAGCACTCCAGTGAAAAACTGCAAAAAAGGCTGGCATGTTATCAGTTGTTACTTCCTACAAGAGCAAGCGTGTTGCGTGGTTCCATTATCTGAAACCCAGCATGCTGGTGAGGCTGGGTGCAGTCATTTAAAAATGTGATTTGTGTTTTTCTTTCTTCGCAGAAATCAGCCTAAAATATTTCCTGGGGCTTTTCTCAGAATCTGTGTCAGTGCAGCGAGTTAACTAGTGGCAGCTCTGTCTCAGGAGAGGAGAAATTTAGCATGGTAAAATGGATGTCTTCATAAGATGACCTAGATTAGAAATGTCTTGTTCTTGGGTTGCAGAATTCTATTCAAATATTTAATATGACTTGGAGATGCTGTTTGTTTCTTTTTTTTTCCTTCCACTTCTTCCTGTAGAGACAGAAATAAAATTATTTAAAATGCTTTTAGGATCCAAACAGTTTCAGCGATGAGAATTCTAGTTCAGGAACTAGAACTAGAATACATCGGACACATGCTGTCTGCCCCCCTGGTGTACGTACTGCTATGGCATGAATAGGGTGAGAAATTTCCTGTGTTTTGTCTGCTGCTTATGCCTGTATGGATTTCACTTTCTGCATTTTACAAGATATCCAGTTTACAAGTTAGAAGTCGGAATTAAGTTATAAATGAGACTGCTGAAAATCCAGGTTGCCTTACTCAAAGTGAGTAGGTAACTTCTTGTTAAAGCCTGCAGGGGCAGGACCAGTGCAGTCCCAGTTTTGCTCCAGTCAGATCTGAAGTCCAGACCACAGAGCTGGCTAATCCGAAGCAGGAGGGCAGGTGCCAGGGATGGCTTGTCCTCACCAGGACGAATTTGCTGCTTTTCCCTCCCCTCTCTCTGCTTTACTTCCTCAAGATTCTGCCAGTGTTTAAAGAACCTGAAATAATCTGTACAGGCATATGACTGGGATGGAGAAAGGTATATCCGCCTTTTTTGTGAACATCGCCATTTCCCCCATGGCTTAAAGCTCTCTGCCAACCATCCCTTTAGCTCAGTGCACTGAGTCTGAATTCCCTTTTTTTGGCAGGCCCCATTTACGGTGTCGTTTCAGTTGGTCTGTGAGACATTGCAGATAACACAGGGATACTGTCATCCACTTATGTTACCCCAGAGGGGGAGGGATCCTGGACCCTACATGAAGTGGCTGCAAGCCGGAGAGTCCTGGACTTCCCCATGCAGAACTCTCAGTGAAAGCAGTGTGGCAGGCTTTAGGGAACAGCCTGCTTCCTTTTTTCAGTTTCCTTCTTTAGGTTTTTTTTTAACTCCTTGCAGTCATGGTGACTTAAGGTAGTGAGATGGCACAACCTTTCTGAAAACTTTTCCATCCCTCGGAAAGATCATGCAGCTTCATATGTTCGGGGTTTCTAAAAGCCCCAAGCATTGCTATCAGTCTCAGCTTAGTTTGAAAGTTTCTGCCATCAACTTAGATGTGAACATCTACTGCCATCAACTTAGGTGGCCCTTAAATGCATTTTGTTTATCTTGTTTTGTAAAATCCAAGGCCTGTGACACAGCAAGACCGTGCTTTTCTATATTTTTTTCTGAAGTGTTGGGGTAAGCGACATCCACCAGCGAAACAAGACATCAGAGGAGACCTACAGGTCTTGAGTTAGGATCGTCACCATAAAAAACAGGTGAGGGCTTCTCAAGGACCAAGAGGAGGAGGCTGTGAGACACCGAGAGATTTGCTTTGTTTAGCAGATCAGAGGGGCAGGGTAGCCTGAGAGTGGTTAAACCATGCAGCAAAATAGGACAGTGGTTTACCAAACCAGTTCCTCACCAAAGGGTTGAGTAAGTGAAGAGCTAAGCCTGGGCTTAGCTTAGATACTCTCAGCTTCTGATGCGTTACTTGAGTCACTTGTAAAAATCTATGAAAATTAGTGGAGATGGTTACTAATTTAGTTCTGCAGGCTCTGTTGGGTAATGTACATGGGATTCAGCAGGAAAACCGTAAGGTTTACACCTGCTTCTTCTTGAGTTCATGTATGGGGTTCATATCCAGGAGCATGATTCCAGAAAGACATTCCCTTTTCCAAGAGGTCATCTGGGATATCTGGTGGTGATATAGACACGTTCCCTGAGCTCTTCCTCAAACATCCTCCTCTCTGAAGGGCAAAATGACTCGAAGGGCTCGCTGTCACAAGGAAGTGTTCAAATACCACAGGCATCCACAGTGGTGTGGCCGAGGAATCGCAAAAGAACGGTAAAGTCAGACTGGATTGGAAAATCCTCTGGTTTGTTTTGGCTTTATCATTTAGCTAGGTTACTGTAATTCAGCTTTCCGGATCTCATTAGGCAGTTGATCAAGCTGTCACCAGCTCTTTCTGCTGTAGTCATTAGAGAGGTGGAGAATAATACCCTGCTTAACAGCACAGACAAAAATGAGTTTTAAGCACATTGCCACTGCCCTGACAAGCAGCAGTTACATGTGTTAGCTGATTAAGGGGTGTTTTGTAGTAAGGTCACATATTTACTGGACTAAATTTGACAAGACTAATACATGAATATTCACGAAATGACAGAGTGGCTGTGTTTAGGGACACAAGATAGAGATTTATTTGTTTTTTTAAATATAAAAACTGTTTTTAAAAAGCCCCAATTAATTAATTTTTAGCAAGCTTAGCTGCTCTTTTTGCAAGCATTTCTATTGGTATCAGACTCATGGTGCATGACAACAACACAGAATAGTAAGCTTTTCACTACCGAAGTGGAATAGTTCACAGAAAATAAATGAGAGGCTGAAGTGTTAAGCTATGCAAGTCTAATTAACTTTCAGCCTTAATAAGCTATGGCCTCTCTAGCAAAATTAAAAAGGGGGTTTGGATTACAGATGGCAGCTACAGTTTGGGCTTAAAAAGGCATTTGTAAAAACTGTCTTTTTTTTCCCCTCTCTGACTTTTCGGAGCACTCTGTTTTGCAGAGGGTCATCTGAAATGGACTGCTCTCTTTCCGTCTCTTGTGTTCCCTTTTGTTCGCAGGATGATTCTTTTCCCTCCTCTGTTGCAAAGAGGCTTTAATGAGGCTGCTCAGGAGTGAGGGGGCCTTGTCTTGACTTTGCCGGGACCCTCACTCTGTGGCTGAGCTCCCCCCGGCTGAGCCTTCGTCTCTGGAAAAGGAAGCTCCATTTGGGCAATAGCTGTCCCAGACCAGAGGGGATCAATAGACGTGATGCGGACAGAGAGAGGGTCTCTAACACAGCTGGGCTGTGTCTGACTGCCAACCTCACCGCTTGATTTGTCTGACAGGAACTGGAAGTGAGCATGGAGAGACAGCTGCACGTACAAAATCAGTCAGTGCTGGGAGCTGGGATGCTGAGCCCTTGCCTTGCCTTCCTTCCCAATGCTGAAGGGTTTCAGCAGGAGATTGTGACCATGGCTGGAACTACTTGAGAAGAGGAGGAGTGAGGAATATTTGTATCCCACTTCCTCAGCTGATGAGAATGCACACACTTACCCTTCTGGCTGGTGCTGCACATGCAAGGTTAGCTTTTCTCAGCTATGGAGATGTATCTGATGGATGGGATTGAGTGTGATGAGGGGAAGGCTCACGCTGAGTCTCAAAACTGTGGCAGTGGTCTCAGAGACATGTTGCAGGCTTTTCAGAGGGTATGCAGACAAAGCTGCTCGTAACTTGCAATAGTAACTTGTTGGAGGAAAGAGTGTAATAGCTCATTATAACTCTCCAGCTCACCTTTCTGTTTAATTTTTGTCTGTACAAAGTAATTTTGACACTGCTGGATTTGTCAGTCAGATGCATCGTGCTCTGAGGATGCTGAATTGTTTTCTGAAGTGAAGATGATTTTGAAACCTTTTTAAATTTCCATTTAATTTCTTTGGCTGTCTGACATTGCACTGATCAGCAAAGCTTGATTTTTTTTTTTCTTTTTTTTCCCTGTCAGCTTCAATAATTTGGTTGAGGTTGAGAATGAGGATATTATCAGGATATGTTGAATCAAGCTAACATTGCTAATCTGTTCCAGATTCAAAATAGAGGTAAAACATCTGCTTTGGTTGTTGAGCAGAGCTCTATGCCAACTGTAGCATGCCTAATGTAAAGAAAGAGATGAAGTGGTGTTACGAACTGATCTTCATGTTCGCACATAGTTACTTTGCTATTAATGGAAATAACCCTGTCATCAGCCTCAGTAGTTAAACATTTTTAATCTGAATTTTATATCAGCTATGTGAAGCAAATATCAGTGACTAAAATCTGCAAAGGATTTTAGTATTTTATGAAAGCAGTAATAACTGACTGTGGTGCTCTTCAAGAGCACTGTGAGCTCCATGACCTCTGAGAGAAATGAGGAAACATCAACGCTAGTCTTTAATGTCTTGACTCTGGCTATGCAGGAGAGGGTGAGGTGGGAGATTTTCTGAGTTTTTCTGGAGCTGGCAGGAGGGTGGCTGTGGGGGCGGCAGTTGCTGACCAGAGGAATGAGCTGCGCTGCAGTGCGTGGGAGACAGGCAGTGCTGAGGCTGTGTGTGTGATGTGCAACACAAGGGGAATCTGAGCAAGATCCACTTGTAATATAATGGTAAGACTGACCAAATCAAATATTTCAGATTTTGCTCAAGTCCCTAAAATGTCTTCTCCCTCCCTAATGTTGTTCTCATGATCCTGGAGGTTTGCTGTTGTCTGAGGCTTGGTTTAGATATCCATGACAGCAGGACCTTGGAAGTGTTGCAGGTTGCTGTTAAGAGGAAGATGAGGTTCAGGAACATGTGAGATTGTGACTGCAAAATGTATCTGTCCTTAACAGAAAGTCTGTGTGTAGCTCATGTGGAAAAAAAAAACCCACAGCTGAAATTACCTTTTGACAAGTGAACGAGATGGGATCTGAAATTCTGCTGGAGTGCTGCCACGTGTTAGTGTGCTTCTACCCAAAGGCACTAGACTCCCCTTGAACTTTTGGAAATACATATTTTTATTGATTTCTGCTGTAGCTTATCCTTTTTGCATTAACCTTTATCTTCATGTAAGTGTGGTGTGAATTTTGTTTGGCCTCCTTTGCTTTCATACTTTCAGTCCTTTGCCTACTGAAGCCTGCAGAAAAGAAACCTTTGACTTTCAGTGATTGTTGGACTAGATCTATTTTTGAAATACAGTCTTGTCTGCAGTTCACAGTTTGTAACTCAGCCAGATTGGTAACCAGTGTCCTGGTTTGTGTTGCCCTTAATAGAGCAGAGATGCATCCTCCTTGCGTGCAGCCATTCAAGGTCTGTATGTCTTGGATGTGGAAAACAGATGATTTCTTTTAGTAGCAACCTTTTACGTATTGCAAATAGTTCTCATGTTTCCTTTAAATTGTCTTCTGTGTATGCTGACCAGCTCTGATCTGTTTGGATTTTCCCTGTAAATCAATCATGTTTTAGAGCTCTGTTTTGGTCTTCAAGTCAAGGGGTGCCCTAAACTAAATGTCTCGCTCCAGGCACAGCCTAAGCAGTACTGAGCAGTGTGGAAGGACTACTGTGAGCTTTGCAAGTTGTAATCCTGTTCTAAGCCTCTTCCTCTTTCAGAACGTTGTTCAGTTACATTCAGTTAGTAAACTGCAGTCCCAAGTTCTTTCTTGCACAGAAGTGCTGTGTAACAACCCCGGATTTCTCACTCACAGGCATGCTCTGTTCTCCTCTGTACTGAGCAGTGTCCTACTCTTCCTCCAGCCTAGCTGTTTGTATAATCTGTCAAGGTGGTTGTAAATTCTGATCTTGCCCTCCAACGTCCTTGTGTAGTCTCTTGTAGTTCCGAAGTATCTGCAAATTTATTATGACACTCTCTGTTTCATAGCTGCCTTCTTTGTGTGGACAGTAATATAAAACAGACCCCGTTAGCCAGCGGAAGTCCTGCTCTTACCAAGCAAGATGTTACAGGATCAGATACCACTTTATAGTTCTCTAAATCAGGGCTAATTTTCTAAAAATGAAAGGGTTTTTATTAGAGTGTGTGATGAGTATCAGTGCATGCGGCATTTATCAGATGGAGCACTTAATTACAGCTGGACTGGACTATTACTCTGTCCTGCTGAGTGTCCAGGCTGCCAGATGAAAGGCGGGTCTTGCTGTGCTGCTGCACTGAAGGAGGACTATGGAAAGGTTTTTTTGAGGCAGCTGCAGTGTATGTAGCAGCCCTTGCACACGCTTGCCTTGGCAAGGAAGAGGGGTAAGTCATGGTTTCATGAGTGATAAACCGAAGGAAGATAAACTTGCAGCATTTCCGCTTCTTTTTTCTTTTTCTACTTGGTTGCCATTGCTGCTGGTAGAGTCGGGTGAGGGCAGGATATCAGCGGTCTCCAGAGGATGTGGGGCCACTGAACGGAGGAGATGTCCCAGGTTAAGTTGACCCAGCGGCATGAACCCCTTCGGCCCTCAGAGCGTTCCCCCCTCCGCACAGATTTGGGTTTAATTGTCTTTTTTCTTTTCTCTCTTGTGGAATTTAACACCTAAACAATTGGTTAAGAAAAAAAAAAGTTGCTTGAAACGTGTTTGAAGAGAACCGAGCAGGAAATGAAGCTTTTGGCAGGGTTGATGTTTTTCAAGTGAGTTTCTCCCCTAACTGCTTTATTCTGAAATCTCTAGCGAGGAGCAGACGTGTCACTGGGGTTGCTCTTGCTCTGTTCTGCTGCCGGCGGTTTCATTTCTCTTGAGGTTCATAACCTCACGCTGCCTTGGCCACCTCTCAGCTGTGCTTCTGGTGGGGACAGTGTGCAGGGCCCTTCGGAGAGCAGGTGGTGTAACATGGCACAGGGCCTCTCACTTGGGAGTTCGCCGCAGCTGATTTACACCAGCTGGAATTTATGCCCCCAGAGATTTTACTCTCTGCTATGCTCTTGTTCAGAAACACTGCCTTGGTGCCAGGACTTCTTCCCTGCTTCTGACTAAATGATTGGTGTATTATGGGGGAGGGGGAAAAAAGACAAAAGCTCTGGGAAACAAAATATAGATATGACAAGAAGTCATATCAAATGATATGACTCAAATGGATAAGTAGTGCAGCACATGCTGCTGAGAACATAGAACAGGAATTGGATCCTTTATTTGGTACTGCCATGACAATCCCATGACTGTTATTTAATGGTGTCACTGAAACGTCTGTTGTGAGATATTACGCAACACAGTTTTGTGTCAAGACAAAATCCCAAGAAACTTTGAACAAACAAATTCAGGAGGACAAGAAAAATTCAGGGTACTATTAGATTGATTATCCTCAATCTTTGTAGGTATTCCAACTACTCTTATTATGCTGTGACAGACTTTTTTCTACTAAAATGGGTAACAAATGCTGGTGAATATAACAAATGTTATGCTACTATATTTATTTTTGTCTCCTTTAAAAGTTTTTTTCTTATTTTAACTAGTCTGCGTCATGCTGAGTCTTTGTCTCCACTTGATTAATGTAACTTCAGGACAGTATTTATTAACTAATTTTCTGGTCTGATCTGGAGGCACTTGAAAAAACCCCACCAACGCCCAATCCCAAATGCCAAAACTAAAACTAAACCCTATCACTTAAATCAAGACCAGTGGACAGCCTCCAGTAATGAGAATGAAGGAAAGGACACTGGGGAAGCTGAATTAAACAGTCTTAGCTCTTTTCCTTTTTGGAAGTGATCAAAATTTAACACGCCAAGAGTTATTTTGGTGCCTTTAACTGGTAAGTTCAATGAAAGATAGGCAACTTGCAGCAGTTTCAGTGTGTAGAGGAATTTCAGGATTCCAGGAACGGCAGGATGTAACCTTCACTTCACCTGGAAACATTAGCCATTCTTGGGGCAGTTGATAGGCTTCCTGATGAAAAATGGGAGGCAGCCAAAATCCGGTTTTAAGCTAACACCAGAAATAGATCTGCCAGAGGCTTGTTTTGCACTGTCTAGAATGGCATATCACAAATTGTGCGAACAGAAATACCAGGCTGGGCCCAGCATTGCACAAGCAGGATCAGTCCTGACTGTTTTCCTTTTTAAGTATCATGAAAGCTTGACTAAATGAATGTTGTGTTAAAGTTGCATCTGTCTCAATATGTTGCTTTCTTTCTTTCTTTCCTTCTCGCTCAAAATACAAGTGTTTATTTGGTAGTGTGTATTTACAATTAAAGGTGTTCAAGTTGTGCATCACCCAAGAACTCCATCTCCCCTGCTCCAGCAGTATGGAAATGGGACAGCAGAGAGAGAGCAAGGTTTAAATCTCTAGGAAAAGGCAAGTAGGAGAGGGGAAAGGGCTGAGCACAGAGCAGGGGGCAGTGGGGAGGCAGGGGTTTAGCTGATTTATTCACGTTACTTCGCAAGGTGTGTGCTTCTGGGAAAGTGTAGTGAAGTATAGTCTGGTTTGCACATCACTTACTAAATGATTATTTGTGATTATGTTTAATTATAGAATCAGATCTATTGTCTTTTCTGTCTGGTCGGAGACAGGGAGTTTTATGGGTGAGGTGTAAGCAAAAGCCACCAGGGCCTTGCTGAGTTAGCAGCAGAGAAATGGAAGCCAGTGGGAGCACAGCCTGGATTTCCAATCCCAAGCCCAGTTTGTTTTTGCAAAGGTTTAGCTGCATTGGGGGGGAAATAATTTAAAAGCAGGTGATGGAGGATGTGGTGTGACAGCCCTACTCCCTTTTCAGGGTTTAGCCATGCTCTAAGCAGTTCAGGTTGTTCTTTCCCAAGCCCAGTGTAAGCAATGTTCAAAACAAGATCCTTAATGGGAGATGTTTGTCAGCTTATCATCAGACAATCTTGTTTCAAACATCTCTACTGCTATGCTTCAACCCTTTCCAGTGATCATACTTTTCCCTTCCTCCTTCCTAACAGCTGTTGTATGTCATTAGGGAACTTGGAGTTTTGGAAAATATACTTGTTCACCTCAAGCTGAGGATGTGATTTTTCCCATCCAGAAGATGCAGATGGGTGTTTTGGCTGTAATTCCAGCCTCTGAACTGGTCAGTACTGGATACCAGGCATCCAGCAGAATTCAGCTGGGGGGATGGGATGCAGGCCCTCCCCTGGGCCATGCTGCCCCGAGGCTTTGCAGTCTGCACCAGCTGCCTGACTGTCCAGCAGAGCAAAATTGGAGCTGCTCTGTTTCCATAGCTGTTTCTGATTGTCATGTAGTTAGCAATGGACACCAGCCATTAAACTCGGGTTTTCATGGTGTTATCAGCAATGGCAATATCTGATGATCATGTTAGAATCGCTGTATTCCAAGTAATTTTGCACCAAATATTTCTGTAAATGTTCAAGTCTTCGTTTGGGAAGCCACTGTGTAAAAGGCTGAGTGCAAGCCTAAGTGGGAACTACCTATGGACCATGTTAGCATTGCATGAATTATTCAGACATTTGTGAGCAATTACTTAGAAACCACTTCTGCCTTCCTGAGACAGGAAAAACCCCCAAGCACACTGAACATTGTTTGTACCACGCTGACTGTCCTTGCAGACAGCCTCTCCTGATGCCCTGGGTGCCATTCAGTGTGTGTCCCTTAGGGTTAGACCACGCTGAGAACCTCTGGTGTGCACTGGGCTATTTTCCATTTGGTTACTGGGAGTTTTTTTGTGTTTTGATGAAGTTGCCATTCATCATTTGAATGAAAGCGTTGGAGGGAGAGGCTTTCGGCTGTGGGCTTGTGTTGTCCAGGCAAATGCAGACGTGCCCCTCCAGCTCCTCTTTCTTTAAAAAGTTACACACGAAGTTGCTATTGAAGCTAAACATATGCTCTATTTAGAGTTTATATATAATTTTTTACCTATTCCCAGGAGAGCATAACAGCAAATGAAGCAGTGATCAATTCTCCATGGCTCCTGTGTGCCCTGTGCCGTTGATATGAAGTCCTTTTTATGGTCTGAAGGACAAACACAGCCTGAGGCTTTGGAGAAGCTGTTATAAATGACTTGGATAGAAATGGGGGCCATTACAGGAAAAACCAAGGCTTCTTGCAATAAAACTTAAATGCCCATTACATCCCTCTAAGCAACTTAGAGCACAGCATGGCAGCAAGTTAGAAAGCCAGTGGTCCAGGGAAAGTGTCAGAGTGCAATTGCATCTGTTTAATGCTGGCAAAAAAAAAAAAAAAGATCTCTCAGCTTAGAAGTGCCACTGTCACGCAGAGGGGTTTTTTTTTAGTTTTGGGAGTGTTGACTTGTGTTTTTTTGAATACCTCCTTGTGTCATATAAGTTTGTTGGTCCTTAAGCATTGAAACACAGTGGAACAAATTGAAATAAATAGCAATGTGTAGGCATGCATGCTGTCCTTGCTGCAGAGGATTGATATGCAATCCTTAAATCACTGGGCTAGTCTGCAGTAAGTGGAAGCACATAATAAGACAGAATGAGATTAATTGAAATTTTTTTTCTCTGCTGTATTTGAAATGTTGCAGCGTACAGGGTATTTATTGATCTGCTCAGTATAAATGTCATAAGTACGTTTGCTCATTTAACAATGCTGTTAATTTGTTATAGTGCTTCCAGGGAACCAGTACACCCTATTTACAGATTTGATTCCCTCCCTGGCCTTTCAGTAGCTTGGACAAGTATTCCTTAGGAATCACTCATTTAAAATCTGTAATTGCTCTGGAACACCTCTTAGCAGCCATCCAAGGCCACTCTTCTCCAAATACCAGCTCTGTGAAAGTACTTTGCTGTCAGAAGCCAGTATATAGAAATTCCTACAACAGGAATGCACCCTTTGAATTAAAAAATTAAGAGCAAATGTCTTTCTGTATTTACCTAGCAATTCATTCCTAAAATACAGTAAAAGGCTAACCCCAGATGCAAGGGAAATAGACTACAAGGCCTGTTAAAAATGATCAGTATTGAGTAATTTCTGTGCATGGAACTGTAAAAATACTAAGCATCAGGGAAATGCACTCTAAGAATTAAGAGAAATCCAGTTAATGGCTGTTCACTAATACAGACTTGTAAGTTAAAACAGCATTTCAGATATTCACATGCTGTATGCCCAGAGGGAGAAAGTCCTAAATTAAAATTAGGAAAAGGAGTAGCCTTCTTGCTTTGACCAATGGAAGGAGATAGATGTATGTGATGTGACACTGCAGACAACCTTGCAATCTTGATTAGTGGGAGTACCTTCAGAAAAAAAGAGGTGTTTGGCAAAACACTGTCAGAATCAATACCACTTTGAAATGATTGTGTGTCTTGCTACATGGCCTTGCTAGGTACATGAATACATGGACATATCCAAGTGTTTAATCCATGAACTTGATGTGATGCAATTAGAACTAATAAAGGATCAATACATAACTTCACTCACAGGAACAAGTGGTAGTCTAATTTATCAAATGGGCATGGGAGTCGATCATCCTTTCCCTATCTGCCTCTGCCTCCTGTCAAACAAAAATCTGGCTTAAATAAGTCCTTGTTAGTGGGTCAGGACATCTAAAATTAATGCAAAATGTTCAACATATGTCACTTACTCGCTACTCAGCAAAAATACTTTGGTTTGTTAGGAGGTTCAGCACCTGCTTTGGACATAGTAATTAAAATGATACTTGAGACAGTCCACTTAAATGCTTCATCTCATCTGGAGTTGAAGACTTGCCAATGCCCCTTGGTAACAGTCAGACCTATGGAGGAGAATTTCCCAGTGTCAAACTTTTTCTCTTGGAGTGGCTTGTCGGCTCTGGAATCCAGCTGAGCCACAGGACATTCTTCCATGTGGATTTAAGCTCTGTTGCTGAAAAAATCATTGTGCCTTCAGTTCCACAAGTTAATTTTACCTGGTAGGTTGAAGTCCAGCTTGTGATTGCCCTGCATTCAGTAAAGATAGCAATATGTTGCCACGCTGGAAGGAGTCTGCAGACACAATTTTGTTTTTACTGAAATTCTTGTTACAGCACAAAGTAAAGAACACTCTAATAAAACTTGTTGATAAGTTTCATACTTATCATAGTAAGTCTGTAGAAAAAGTAACATGGAAAGGTTTTTGTTAGCTACTGGAGTTTATTTTCAGAAAAAAATGAGAACACTCCCAACTGAAATTATCTTTAAGAGTTTGGAAGCTGCAGAGAGCTGAGCTGATGAAACAGTTGTTCATCATTCCAAAACCCTGCACCCTTGCTTAATGCTAATAATAGTAATACATAATCTGCTTTGTGCTTGTGCTTTTCTTTTTCCTTCATTTTAAGAGTTTAACAACTTTTGAATTTGAAGACTTCTAAAGCAAAATATTTCTGTTAATGAAATAAGCTATTAATGATGTCACAAGTTTTAGAAATGATTTCCAAAAATATGCTATCCTTTGATAATTAGGAAGGATCATTATCTACCCTTCAGGAATTAAAATTTAAAAAAATAAAAGTAGTTTGAAGTCATTCATGCATGAGTATGGTTATCACTGAAGATCAAAAAGGTAATCTGTTGAGGTCACTGGGCATCCCTCATCAGTGTGTACGTAACTGCACCAGCCCCGTTCCATCCCTGGCAGCTGCTGAACGGAGCACTGCTTTTTCCACTCTCATGATGGATGCGGGTGCACGTTCTCAGCTCTGACCTCAAACTGCAGCAGTAATGCTGCAACATAGTTCTGACATGTATTTCCTGAACAGGTTATTTTACATGACTGCACATTTTCACAGAAACAGGTCTCAATAAAATTGTCTCAACAGTAATACGTTCTCATTTCAAAACTAATACCTTGGAAAATAAAGTAAAATAATGACATAGTGAATTAGAAAATGGCCAGCTGGAGCAGGCTGCACAGCAGTGACTCAAGATGGTTATTAACCTGTACAGGTTTTATCTCTTCTTTCCAGTTTGCAGGCTCTGATCATTCTCCATTATCTCTGTCTCTTGCTGCTACAGCTAGGAGAGAGAGATTTTATCGTAATTAGTTTATAAAAATTAAATCTTACAGGGGAAAAAGGTCTGAATGATGAGGCCTTTGAAATGGGTATTTGGCAACTTCTCCTGTCAGCAAAGGTTACATGTATCAGTGGTGGGAGTTACAACCTGCTTCAGAGGCGTGATAAACACTGGGGCTTGATCTGAGGAACTGCAGGTAGATGGGACCATGGTAGGGTGGATGAAAATTGAGATGAGGATCTTCCGTATGTTACAGGTCTAAAGAACACAAGGTTATTCTCAATCTGCTTTCTGTGTTAAGTAGCTGATACTAATTAGAAAGGTCAAACATCTCCTGTAAAACCAAGTGTCTGATTCAGATTTCTGGCAGAGAGAACAGTCCAAGGGTCTTATTGTGGACCTTCCTTTTTTTTTTTGTGTAATGATACACAGTACTTTACTCACCCCTTTTCTTAAAAGAAAAACATTGCTTGTAACAGCATTTGAACTTGTTTGGGGGCTTTTTCCCCCAAATAGATTAGAATTTTGAGTTTTTTTCTCTTTTTCTCTTACCTCTGTTTGAGGTCTCATCTTAAATTTCACCGAAGCCTGGCTGATACTTTTCGTTGGGTGCTGGGCATATCTGCAAATGGGTTCAGGGAATAATCTGAGCTTCTTGAAGTATCTGTTTCTTGGCCACTGACTTGTGTTGCCATGCAGCTTGAAATTGAGGAGTTCTCTGCTTTCCTGTTAATTTTTTTTTCATTTGAATATTATGATAAATGCACAGAAATGCACATATTTTGGTGTGAGCATCGTAACTTCATGAACATTCACTGATTCTTCATAGCTGTTAGTTTTAGGAGAGAAGGGAACAGACATGGGTCTGGTGTTGGCATTCTCTCGTGGGGAATATTCTCTGCCCCTTCTGACCTGGGTTGGGAAGGCAGCATGCTAAATGGTTCAAGTGAAATGCAATTTTTTTTCTTTCTTTTTCAAACATCCACTACAATATGTAAGACATAGACTGTTGTGAGGAAAGATGCTGCTTTAGTCCTTTTCACTTTTGGAAGAGCGGCAAGAATGAAATTCCAGTATGAATGTTTTTCAAGGACATAAGGGATTAATATGTCTTAAAATAGACACCATTAACTTAGAAATGTATTTTCCACATTTGAATAAGAAAAGATAGGGAGGAAATGGTATTTTCTTTGTTCTTTCAGCCTGTTTTGTGAATTTTGAGATAGCCTTTTTATAAGAGAGTTAAATTCTGTAGAATCGCAAGATCTGTTGTGGTTTGATGTGCTTAAGTAGTCATGCGTGCTTCCATTTCACAGGATTATTTTAGATTCTGCTGATTGCATGGCACCACAGACTCTTTTTTGCCAGTAAGACCATGAGGCAACAAGGAGTGAGACTGGGGGGGGGGGGCACACACTGCCTTGAGGAGGGTGCTGGGGAAAGTGGGGCCTGTTTCAGCTTTATGGGATAGGGATCATTGTGAATTGTCCCCTGCTTTTCCCGAGCCTCCAGCAGCAAGGTTTCTCTTCTCTTAGTTGAGTGTGCCGTCAGCTCGGTTCCTAACTCGGGTCTTTGCTGCCGAGGTGGTCGGAAGGACTGAGGTCAGCAGCTCTGGCCGAGTAGCGGGGCGGGGAGCGCACGCAGAGCTCCCTCCGCTGCTGGGTGGTGACGCCAGCGTCGGAGAGGAGCGAGCACGGCACATTGTTAGTCCTGGGGGCCTGATTATTTATTTCTGCATTCCGATTCATAATAGCATAATAACAGACTTGAGACAATAAGATAATTATTTCGCTTCTTGGGTGGTTAAAATTAACTGTGCTCATTGCATATTTATTCAGTAAAAAACTACAAGTTGCTTAGTAATTGCCCAGAAATTCATTATCTGCATAATGTTCTGTTTCTAAATGTGCATTGCATGACCATTAATTTGTGCCAAGAGCAAGCATGCAGCACTATCTGATGTAATTAGTTTTCCCCTTACATGCCAGGGAGAACATCTGGGCTAATTGTGTGTTGTTGACAAAAGTTGCCGTTCTAATGGGGGTCCCTGTTTGTGCACGCACACGCTCATTATAGGTACAAACATAAACATGATTTCAGTTTATCCTCAAACAAACTGATAGCTCTTACTGATGAGATACTCCTGGTGATTTGGTGCTGGGGTCACACCATGACTCTGGGCAGCTTTAGCAGATGTTAGCAGGAGTAAAATGCTCTGAGTTTAAACAGAAAATAAACAAACCTGTAATGCTGCTGCTTCTGTTTTCTTTTTCCAGCCGCCACTGGTCCAGGCGATTTTCAGTGGTGATCCAGAAGAGATACGGATGTTGATCTACAAAACCGAGGATGTCAACGCCTTGGTATGTGACTTGGCGTGTTGTGCACCATGCTTGTGGATTATGGCAGTGACAGTATTAAAAATGTGCTCAGTAATTAACTTGTAACAGAATAGAAATGACTGGGAAGTAAGAGATTTGGGGCTTCAGTGGTATTCTAATTAGGAGTCTGATATGTAATTGTCTCCAGCAGGTGACTTTAAATTTTCTAAGTGTATGGTAATTATTCCAAATGTGCAGGTCAGTCAGGGACATTGTTTTTTCTCTTACTGAGAAAATGAATGAAAACAGCTGAAAATTGCATATTTTTACTCTCTGTAGGGTTTCCTTTTATGAAGAGTCTTTGCAGATCAGGAGCTGTTATGCATTTGACTCTTCTTGAACTAAAGCATCACTGTAATTCTCAGCAGTGAGAGTAAGGAAGCAGAATCTTGGCCCCAATTTGCCCACAAAGGAATTACTGTTTTGCAGACTGGCTTATTCTAGCCAGAATGGTAAGCAGCTGTAAACAAGTAGTAGTTGAATGCTTTGGCAGTGAAAAAAAATATCCACTTCAACTTGGTCTTTTTTGCAGAAATTGGGGTGGTTTTTTCCCCCTCTTTGATTTTAACTTAAAGCCATACTGTTAGAAACAAGTCCTGCCAGTCCTGACTACGATTTGTGGCCTCTCAAAGTGGTGAGAATAGAAAGCAGAAGCAGAATGATGATTTCCAGGTGTTTCCTGGACTTTTGAATGAACCTTCCTTTTCTTCATGTCTTTCTGTGACGTAAAACCATCAGTTTATTCATCTCTAACTCCAGCAGTTGGTCTGGTATAGTCTTGGCACTGCAGCTTTTGCAGGTAGTGGGGTCCAACCGTCTGGTTCAGAGCTGCCAAAAGGAACTGGAGAGGTGATCCAGCAGATTTGGTTGACTGGGGCGCCACTCTGTTTGCTGTCCAGTAGAAGGAAAGACTTGCTGCTGTTTTAAATCTCATCCAAGACCTTGATGTTAAGCTTTCCCTGTGATTATCAGTACCTGATTGCTTTCTTGAAAGTTCCTAAAAATGCTTCCTTAAAGAATCATCTCCCTTGAGTTTCCTCCTTCTTTGTTTTTGCTGATGATCTTAATAAACCAAAGGAAAAAACCAAACCCAACCAACCAAAGCACCCTCAGCAAGCTAGCTCAACACCGTAGTCCCAGACTTTCCTCTGTATTTCACACTGGATTTTCAAAATAGCATTTCCTGTACAAGGTTATTGTGGGCTTCTGCACTGTGGGCTTTTTCTATCCTTTGGCTGCAAGTGTGTTAGTGACGGTTGCTAGGGAGATGCTCTCAGCTGTCAGGTGCAAGATTAGATGAAGAATATGTGTTTTGCAGATGAGTACCATAGTACCTAATAGAAAAAGTCATTGAAGGGTTTTGCCCAGAATATTATTTACAATGCTCAAAATCCACCCAAGAATGCTTTGTCTGAACAGTTTTTTTGTCAGGAGCAAAACACAAAGCGGTCCTTTGAAGTATTTAGAAAAATACTGATCAACACAAACTCTGATGATTGTGTTCTAAATTGTGACTGCAGGGAAGTGTCAATTGCTTAAAATATCACTAACGAAAGATGAAAAGATTTCCCCCTCGTTGTCCTGTGAGCTGGCAATTTGCATCGCATACTTGTGTTTCTATTTTAAGGGTGTTTTTAATTACTTCCATGTTAGTGTTTGGTTGCTCACGTGAGAGGAAACTCTGATACTGTTTGGCAGAGATTTGTCCTTTGTTGATCATTTTGGTTGACTGTGTAAACACTGGAATAGTTCAAATACAGGTAGGACAGGAATACAAAATAAAAATCTGGTTTTGCAGCAAGCTTTGGGAATTTCTGAAGTTTGAAAAAGTTGGGGGTTTTTTAATCTCCATCAAGAGAAGTATTTGGAAGACAGAAGAAAAAGTGCATGGAGAAACAACACAAAATTAGGAATGCATGTGCATACTTCCCAGGAGAAAATTAATCTCAGGAAAGAATTTGGAGGAAATCAGAAGTTGAGAAGATTACTCTTTTTTTTGGTCTGGTAAAATAATTAGTAGCTTCCCAAGCCAAGGACTTGTTTGTTGATGCAAATAGCTACATTCTGGATACTGCTGTGATTGTGAGTTCTACTTTGCAACAAAGTGAAATCTGCTTGGCTTACAAGTGCGGTTTTAGTGCATTCTGCCACCATAATTGTTACTTTGACTTCTCCAGTACCTACCTGTGCTCTGCAGGCGCGTGATGCCACTTGTGCATCCCAAGGCCGTGGGCCCTGTTATACTTGGCTGGCCAAGAGCGATTCCCTACCCCTGGGTACTGAATACACACTGTGTCCATGGGAAGTGTGGTCTGCCTGTGGGCATTGTTCAGCAGCCTGTTTTCCCAGGACATTTGTGATACCACTGGGACGATCCAGACTGCCAGATTAGTTGCAGGTACACATCTTCTACACCTGCTCTTTGGTACACTCAGAAGTAGCAGTGTGATCATGCTACGTGTACGTAGATGGGGATTTTTTGGGGTGGTGTTTTTGCTTAGGGAAGAGTGGGAGAGAATGACTCCCAGAATCTAAGGACTAATCTGGATCTAGTTGTAACCCCTTCTTATTTGGGATTCATAACACATGTGCTTAGGTCTGCAAAGTCCAGTTCTTATGTTAAATGGTATAAACCAAAATCCTTCCTGCGAAATTTCCATTTTCCTCTCAGTCTTCCAGTTTAGTTTCCCTTCAAAATATGCAAAGTCAAACAAAAAAGTCAAAAAACCTTCCAGTATTCTTCCCCATAACTGATGTTATTTGCAAGTCTTTTCATTCTCTCTGGTTATATTTTTTATCCCCTAATGGTGCGTTTTGTCTTGGATAGAACCCTGTTTCCAGCTGCAGAGTGTCTGCAGAGGAACAGGCAGCAGCACCAGCAGAGATTGCAGGGTCATACATGCAGGACCATGTATTTAAGGGGTGGTTTATTATGTGATAAGGAGAGCAGGAAGGAAGTCATTATGGAGACACATGTATGTGTGCTGTTTATTACTTTTTTTCTCATTATCCTACTTGGAAAGGCATGGATTTTCTGGACTGCCTTTGTCAGGAGGATTCAGGCTTCATCCAGGTCTTCACACATACACACAAGTTCTGTATATTCCTGTACTATTGCTAAGCAAGTTTTGAAGGTGCCGTGAGTGCTTGAGGGTAAAAGAGTGCACATGTGTAGGACGGTGAGTCTGGAAGGCTTTGCATGTTTGGGACAGCTGAAGTGGAAACCAGCTTGTTGTTCAGTTTAGAGTGATGTGCCTGACTTGGGACTAGGAGAGGCTGTAATGGTGATATTTCAGGAATTCTGGAATACCAGACCCTTACTTCAGCTCGTCCAAGGAACAATGATTACCTTTCTGGAATGTGGAGCCTTGCGGGAAAATAAAGCTATCCTGGAAGTAAGTGCTCCTCTTCTGGACGTAGTTTTGCTGTGCTGGAAAGTCTTCTGGAGGATTTAGTCAAGAACTTTGGAAGGCTTCTGCTTTGACACAGAATGACAGTTTGGTGCCAGATAATAACTGGCTTCCACTGGTAGTGCCTCTAGTAGTGCTGTTTAATATGCTGTTTATTTAAGTGGGAAGTGATGGAGAATATTTTTTTACAGAAATTATGAACAATCCTCCATTATGTAAGAAAATTCAATATGAAATTACACTGATGTTTGCAATGCAAGGTAACTAGCGTGATTTTTATTTAGAGTAAATTTTTTTTGGCTTAGAATTTTTTTTTTAGTATTTTATAAAAAAAATTTTTGAACTATGAAGAAGATTCTGCTGGAGAGACTGAGACTGAAATACTCTGGGTTGCTTTGCAACAGCATGCTAGTGTAGTAATGGTTACTATGTTATATATATCTGTGCTGGTGACTCATGTTACCAGTTTGAGGCAGTTGAGGATGTATAGACCATTAAAGTCTCATGGCAGGGTTTGGCTGTAGCTGCATTATTGTCTTCAAAGGCAGCAATATCAGCTGGAAATACTTGAATTTTTAAAATCTTTTCCCATCCTGAGTGATGTGTGCTCCCATGCCCTAGCACCCCCCCATCCAAAGTCAATATTGTATTTATAAAAATGGAGGAGTTATTTAAGTCTGTCTTTTGAATCTTACACTGAATATCCATAAGCATCAAAATATTTCTGTTCTTTAGGATAACAGTTTCTATGGTCTCAGTCTGGAATTAGTCATTAATTTTTAGAGTTATACTTTTCCAGCATTAAAGTCACTGTCAGCCTCATGGAAGGCAAGTGTTAGATGAGGAGGGAGAGAGAAGATAATTTTTCATGTTCTGGAAGATGGAAGTATTTGCCTCTTCTACTTCATGAGCACTTGGCAATTAAAGAGTCAGTCCAGAAAAATCTTTGTTTCTGAGGCTAAACTGAAGACTGTGGGATGAGAGGTTCTGGAACCAGGATCTGCATTTTCAGATGGGAATTTCTATGCTTGGTTATTACCATGCAGAAGAAAGAGCACAAGACATAAGTTACACAGCCTGACTTTCACCTTCACCAGTGGTGCTCACAGTCAAACATTTTGATTTGCTCTGTGAGTTACAGGCTTTAATAAAAGAATGTATGAGGAGGAGGAAATCCTTGAAGCAGAAGAGATTTTCTTGGTACACCATCAGCTTTTGGCTCTGAACGGTTGTAAATAGCCCAAGAAGTAGGCGCTCATATGCTTTTAGCCTCTTCAGTAGTTTCTAACCGTTCCTAATATTTAATTTTTCTAAAGTCAACTTGTATCTGATATTTTTTTTTAATGATTGTGCTATTTAAATGAGGTATACTCAGATGTAACAACTGTGATGGAGTGACTGAGCAGGAGGTTTGTTTCTGTCATTGTTTTGGTTAGACTTGATCAGTGGAAGCTATAGCCATTCCTGCGCTTTATTTTGCAACGAAGGCGCATTTTGAAGGTGGTGGGAATCCAAAGGCTTCAATAAGTCAGTTTCTGTGGTGCGTTAAACTCCTTCTGTAAACTCCAACTATTCCTGTTAGCTGCTTAGTCAGTTTAGTGACAGAGAAAGGGTACATACATTTATTTTCTGCAGCAGTTGGATTTACATTTTAATAGTAAATAACTCTGTCCTAAGAATCACCCGATCTGAGCTGTTGCAGTTGATACTGAAATTCAAATCCATTCTCTCCTTTGAGATGTAGGCTGTGTTGAGGAGAAAATGTTGGCCCTTCCCTCAAGGTGCCTGAATGTTGTACATGTGCTGATATGATTCATTCAGCTCACTGTTCTGCTAATCTTCCTGCACCCCAAGGCTCTGATCCAATAAAGCACTTAACGACTAGTCTAACTTTAAGCCTGTGAGAGCCTTATCAGTGGCACTGTAGTCACTTGAACAGTTTAAGCATGTGTTGAGTGTTTCTCTTGCTGAGGCCTTCTGTTCCTGATTGCCTGGCTGTTAGATTCTTAGTTTCCTTTATCTGTATTTTTTTTAAAAAGTGTATAGATAATGTTAACCTGCAGCATCATCTTTTCTGTGAACTAATACAGGCTGCTAACACAGTTTTCACAGAATCACTCTGGGTTGGGAGTGACCTTAAAGATCATCGCATTCTAACCTCCTGCCGTGAGGGACACCTTTCACTAGACCAGGTTGCTCGAAGCTCCATCCAACCTGGCCCTGAACACTTCCAGGGACAGGGCATCCACAGCTTCTCTGGACAGTCTGTGTCAGTACCTCACCACCTTCACAGTAAAGAATTTATTCTCAGTATCTAATCTAAACTTGCCCTCTTACAGCTTGGAACCATTTCCCCTTGTCCTATCACTGCACTCCATTGTAAAAAGTCCCTCTCCAGCTCTCTTGTAGGCCCCCTTTAGGTACTGGAAAGAGAGTTTATCTCATCTCAGCATGATTTTCTAGCCATTGTTTATAGCTTATCTACTGTCTCTTGCTGACTCTTTGTTCTTCTGAGAACTGCACTTGAAGCATGCCTGATTATTTGTCTTAATGCTTTTTGTAATCCTGTTATCATTTCTTCCCCCCAGTTACTTTCCTAGCCTTGATAATGTATATTAAGGTTTGGGGTTCTGCCAGGCCTTTCCTTGAACGACAAATTTTATCCGTCTCTCTGTGAATAGGCTCCAGTCTTTAGATCATTATTGATTTACTTCTGTGCTCCTGTTACCAGCACTATGTGACGAGGACGTGTGGAGCTGAATGGCTTTCGGGGCGCGGGCTGGGCGCCGAGCCAGCGAGTGAGGAGCTGTGGCTGTGAGGGAGCGCAGCTCTGAGGGGGACACAGTGACCGTGGCGGGGCAGACAGGCAGAAGCCTCAGTTCCTCTGTTTCGGTATCAGTGCTGTGCACAGTCTAAACAGGAACTCGAGGAGCTGCTCAACTGCACGCTCGGCTGCAGGCACAGTGTGTGGGTTTCTCCCTTCCAGAATCCTGAAAATGTTGCCTATAGGGCAAGTGAACTCTGATCTGTGCCTGGCTGTTATAAATGGAGAAATTTTAGGATTTTTAACTCTTGAAGAAATAAAGCTTAAATTGAGTTTTGTGACTAAATTAATCTTTCTCTGAAAACTTGATTCACTCTCAATATGATAGGACTTTATATTGATTTTAAAAACTGAAAGCTTAGAAAGCTTACAAAGAGGTATTCCTGTTACCGAAGGATAAACTTTTCTGTTTCATGTCCTTTCCTCTCTCAGTTATCAAATTTGCATCAGATTTACAGTTTAATACAACAAACTGCTTATAATCAACAAAGCACTGAGTAGCCTTGGTTCCATGATACAGAAAATTGCTTGGTCTTGTATCATTAGCATTCAGCTTCAAACTGCTCTGCTCTTGCCAAACTTGGCTGTGTTGCACTGACAGGCACAATGGCTGTTAGAAATACTGTGTTGTACTAAAGAGAGCTTCATGCATTAATACCAACAAAGTAAGAAAAAAATAAAAATAAAACTGGCTCTATTGTTGTATAAATGTTTTATCAGTCCATGTATTTTTTGCGTTAGGACAGGGAATATGACAGCTGTGGAAGGTCTCGTGCACTTCTGTAGCCTGTGGAAGCCACCCTGCGGTGGATTATGTGTTAGGAACGGAGCATATGAGAGTACCTTGTGCTATTGGTTCCTGAGCGAGCACTGCTGTGTGGACACTGCTTAATATTCTTTTAATTTGCCTACCATGTGGGAAAGTGAAAGCCTGTAAGAGATCTTCCTCTCTGCCCTGTGACAGTCAGGGTTTTGTGTAATCAGTCTTCTGATTGCCCAACCCCTAAGATCAAAACCCAGTGCAGCCGAATTTGAGGACTACATACATTATGTATGTTTAAAAAGCCATACAAATATAAAAATTGAACATAAATTATTCTGGTAATCGGTGGCTCTGAGCTTTTCAGTGCTGGAAGACAATTTTCAACATTCCCATGACAAACGGTTCTGCTATGCAGATTTGTCCACATTTATAGCATACTTTGAAGAGATTCGAGAATAGCTTATGGTTGATGACTGCTTGGGCATGTTAAAAGTGATATTTTTCATGACAGGCTCAGAGATCTTTTTCAGAGACAGAGTGTAAATATTGGTAGGGTTTCTCTGCTGGTATTGTGTGCAGGAAGTGTACAATTTGTTACCAGCTTGAAATATTTAATGCTAGTAGGTTGTAATAAGTTTGATTGATAAGGTCTCTTAGAATTTATTTTTGTGGTTATGAAACCAAAATGAAATATATTTAGGACTGGAAACAGGGATCAAACAGCACAATGAGCAGTATTAGCAGTTCTTGTGATTGTTGTTGCCCATATTGTAATATTTAGCAGTTTCTTTTAAAGGCCTGTGTTCTGGAATCAGCTGAATAAAGTGATAAAATAAAGGGGGTCTTGTGAACACTGTATTTATACCCCTTGAAATTAAAAAAGAAAATTTTTTAAATGGACTCCTTAATTTGGATAATTACAGAAATCAAATAAAAGTAGACATATTTCAGAAGTTATATATATGATTACTCGCAATTCTTCTAAGTTTAAAGACAGATTTGACTGGTACTACTTTATTTATGTTTAAGGGTGAGTCAAGGTGTACATGCCCATCTTGGGCTGCTGTAGATATCCAGGCTAAATACTGTACAAGAACCTTTGCAGACAAAGAGGAGTTTGCATCTTGACCTTGTGGGTGGTTCCAAACCATTCTTCTGAGACACCCTGCTGAAGACTCTGGTGTTGTACTGTTCATACAAACTGTATCACAAAGTCTGATATCCAGAAGCATCTGGATTATGCTGCTGTGATACTTAAGAGTGGAAGATGTTTCTGAAAGAGACCCAAAGATGCTCTCTTTGCTCATTTTAGATTTGATTTCATCTACCTGTAAAAGGATATCTGAGTAAAGGCAGTGTCTCTGCAAGGTCTGGTGGAAACAAGTGATAAATAATAGAGGATTATTGGGAGGAAATGTGTTGTTGAGGTCTTGAATTCTGTTCTTTCACTGGCTGAGATTGCATTTCTAATTATAAACAGAAATGCGCACAGAAAAATAAATGTATACAAATCCTTTGCTCTTTAACGCTAATGCCTGCACTTATTGACCACGTTTTATAACTGGACAATCTGTGGTTTTGTAGGATGCCGAGAAAAGAACCCCTCTTCACGTTGCATCATTCCTGGGGGATGCAGACATCATTGAGCTTCTCATTTTGTCAGGTAAGGTACAGTCCCTCACTGCTGGTAACTGGTAAATCAGCTAATTTTAAAGCTACCAGGGATACCCAACTGTATTACACCAACAATGCCCAAAACTCCCTCATATATGCTTTGTCTGTTTCTGAGTTTCACAGAGCTGGTTGCATTTGTTGCAAAGCTTAGAAAATATATTTAAATTTGGTGATACAATCATAAAATGCATCCTGTGACTAAGCAGAATTAATAAACAAAGTAACTATCTTTTAACCAGTTATAAAGCATTCAAACTGACAGTATTTCTGTGATTCAGAAACTTGCTGTAGTACGTATTTGATACGTGGGTTCACATCCTGGAGTACAAGCCAAGAATTCCTGTTAAGTGAAAATTACGGAATAATAGCAAAAAAAAAATTATATGAATTGTAAGTGCTATTTACATTAGAAGCATGTTTCTAAGAGTCAGAAAGTGTATTTGGATATTAGAAATGTGTAGTAGGAAGTATCTAAACAAAAGAAATCAAAAAAAAGTTTCCCAACTGTTGTAGTGACAGAAAACATGATCAAAATATGTCAGAACAAAGCATAAAGCAGTCAGCTCTCAGGAAGCGAGCATAATTCATGGCAAACTCCTGGATGTGCTCGCAGATTTCAAAGGCAGTGTTTTTGTAAGCTGGAGAACTGTAAGAGCAAAGCTTATGAGGATTTAAGAATGTGGGACTGAAAGGAACCTTATGGTACAAACGTCCAACCCCCTGCAAGCAACCTTGCTACGCAACTGGTTTCACGAGTTTTTAGACTGCTTCTTCAAATAAATTCCATGGGTTTTTTAAAGTTATTTCAGAATTCTCAGCCCTGTGATTACAAGGCACCTTCTAATTTCCAGTCTTGAATCCTAGAATAATTCAGGCTGGAAGGTATTTCTAGCGATGACGTGATCCAGCCTCCTGCTTGGAGCACCAGCCAGTTTCAAAGTCGGATCAGGCTGTTGACGAGTGCATGCAGGCCACACAAAGAAATTTCTTTGGCTCACCAGTCTAGCCAGACCTGGAGAAGGTAGAAAATGAGAACTCTGTTTGCTGTAGCTCTGTGTTTCCTCTGTTCATTTTGGGGGAATTTTGGGTTGCATAATTGCTTAGTGAGGGTAACTAGCTGGACCTATATCACACATCAGATCTTTCTGCCCTACCCCTGATGGCTGCAGAATGGTTGAAATGAATACTGCTTTGCTGATGGGTTATGCTAGGGTGGGTTTTCAGTGTGCTAAATGCAAACGTGATTTTCTTCCTTGGGAGGAAGGAGTTAATAAATTTAATCTGTGCCTGTGTTCTTGCAGTGTGTGTTCCTTGTCACATGCTGCTGTTCTGCTGTGGTGTGAGGAGATTGCAGGAGCAATGTATTTTTTCAAGTTTTGCAAGCAACAGCTCAGGCAATATTCTCATAAAGAGAGAGGTGAAACAGTTTCGCCCATTTTTCCCAAACAGCATTCAAAAATGTCCTGGTGAACATTCCTGATGAGGGAAGAAGGCTTTCTAGTGTTCTTCTGGGACACTTATCTCCAGCACTTCACTGCCAAAATGTCATCCATGGGCTATAGAAATTGTCTGATCAACAGCATAAAATGTAGGTGATGCGTCTTGGGGAGTTTTATATATCCAAACACATTATAAGTGAAACACTTATAATGTAGGCTTTTAAAAATTGAATTTTTGTCAGTGGGACTGTGCTGGGGTTCAGTCTGCAGGAACTGTGTGGAACTTTCCCAACTAGCTCAGCATTAGTCAAAATTAATTTTGTGGTTTATATTCTACTTATTCATTGTTCTTTAAAATCTGAAGTATCATTAGTCATGATAAGCTCTTGTATCCAAGAGCAGGTTTGGAGGTTTCTGAGGCTTGGAGGAGCAGGTTTATGAGTTGTTATAAACACCTCTTTGTGACTGTGATCTCTCCATGAACTAGGCTGCAAAGAAAAGTGCAGCATCTTCCTTTGCTTCACCTCTTCAGTCAGTAAACGGTAGTAGTAAAAGTGTATCATAAAATATTAATCTGAATGTAACATTTAGTTACATAAGCAGAAAAACTTTGTTGTCTGACTTAGAATGAGATGGTGTTTTCACAGAGGGAAAGCACACAAACTCTTGCTGTTGGTGTCAAGAAATATTCTCAGCATGAGTAGAAGCTAGGAGGAGTATCAACACATTTCATTTTGTACAGTGTTCAGGAGAGAAATTAAACTAAATATGCACCTTCCGAGATTTGTGGTCTATAAACTGGTGGTGGCACAAATAATTGTAGTGTCTAATGAATAAAATTTCTGCCCAAGTTGTTGGAGACAGACCAGGAATGGCTTTCTAGGTAGCCACTGTAATGGAGTCTGTTTGGAATTGGTACAGGAGAGAGTGTGCCAGATCCCTCAACTGGTGTGAGTCACCATGGCCCATTAAATGTCAGAGCCAGATAGGTTCACACCAGCTCAAAGGTCAGATCCATAATCCTGTGGTTCAAACTGGGGAAGTGTGCTGTGCCGTTTTGTTTTTCCAGGCTCCATGAAAGCAGGGGGCTTTGAGCACTTCTTCACCTCCTTTCTGTCAGAAAGGAGAAGGAGCAGGGTAGCCATCTCACAGGAGGAATCTCTATGATCACACAGTCATGGATGTGCAAGAACAACTGTCTGGGCTAATACAAGCTCCATTCCCATTTGTGCCGGTGCCCGTCCCATCCTGGGCTTTGAGCTGGTGTCTGAGGGCATCATGTTTGAGCTCAGTCCCTTACCCCTGTTCCCCACCAAGGAACTTGCCATCTTGGCAATGTTACCTTGCTTTACTATTTCAGAAGACTCTGAGCTTCTTGCCAAGAAGTTGTCCTTACATTTCAGTGGGCCTATTGCTGTGTCTTACAGGAGAAGTTGGAAAGGTGCACGTAAATAATGACATTAACAGGTTAAAGAGTAGAGTTTTCTTCCTCCACTGACTATCCCTAATACTGGAGCTTTAGACTGTGGAATCCAGAGATGTGGATTTGGCAGATGTGCTGGATGGAAAAGTGTACTTTGGTTGTGATAAAGAGATGTTAACTTTATTCCTGAAAGCCAGCATCGAGTTGTTTATTTCAGATCTCAAAAGAACAGAGGCAGTTTCAGATTTATTTCCTCTTCTGGCAGAAAAATTTGAGAGTGAAAAATGGCAAAGATTACAAAACAGCCATTTTAAAGAAAATTAGAATACAGAAAGTTTCCTCTCTCTTGATTTTATCTGTAACATTTTATGTTATGTTGTCTACTTCAGCCTCACAAAGCAAATCCCTACAGCTAAGCCTTTCCTTCAGGCTCAGGGCTATGAGCCCTCCCAAGAGCGTGGTGCAGAAGGTGAGGCTGAGAAAAGGCTTTACTCTGAAGAGCTTTTTTTTTTTTTTAGGGGGTATTTTTTAGGGGAGGGGGGGGGGGTGTTTCCCCNCTGGAGCTTTAGACTGTGGAATCCAGAGATGTGGATTTGGCAGATGTGCTGGATGGAAAAGTGTACTTTGGTTGTGATAAAGAGATGTTAACTTTATTCCTGAAAGCCAGCATCGAGTTGTTTATTTCAGATCTCAAAAGAACAGAGGCAGTTTCAGATTTATTTCCTCTTCTGGCAGAAAAATTTGAGAGTGAAAAATGGCAAAGATTACAAAACAGCCATTTTAAAAAAAATTAGAATACAGAAAGTTTCCTCTCTCTTGATTTTATCTGTAACATTATATGTTATGTTGTCTACTTCAGCCTCACAAAGCAAATCCCTACAGCTAAGCCTTTCCTTCAGGCTCAGGGCTATGAGCCCTCCCAAGAGCGTGGTGCAGAAGGTGAGGCTGAGAAAAGGCTTTACTCTGAAGAGCTTTTTTTTTTTTTAAGTGGATATTTTATAGGATGAGTGGGTGCTGTGTCTACCTGAAAGGATTTAGAGTGAAATCTTTAAAGCAACTTATATTTTCAAGGAAAATTGTGCTATGATTGACACAATATACACCAATTTGAATGTTTATCAGCCCTCTTTATCCTTACAGGCACACAGATTAATTAATGGAGTATTGTAGGAAGTGCAATAAAACGTGGTTAAGGTACTTGGTCCAGAATGAAGAGAGGGACACTGAATTTCTGGTTGACTTTGAGGATGTGTTGTGGGATGGTCTTGAAAATTTAAGCTTTTGCAGTTTGTACACAGCTCATTTTAGATGTATTAGCATGTTCTAGAGCACTTAGTCTTTAAAATTGGATTTCTGTGTTACTCTGCTTTCAAAGAGCTGTCTTCAGGGCTGTCACAGGATGGGCCCCCAAGTTCCTGGAGTGTAGAGGACACCTTTGAAAACATGAGCATTGCTCTCCCAGTGCCTCTGCTTGATCATCCTTAAAATGACAGATATTTTCTGTCCCTGAAGGAGTGCATCAGTGCTGGTGAAGTTTTTTCATTGTCATTAACCATTGCCTGCAAAGAACTGCTGGGAACCTAGAAGTTGCGTTTTGGTGAAGAAAATGGGCATTACAAGAGGAAATGTTTTGAAAGATCTCTTCAGAAGATGTGGATCTCAGTAAATGGAGGAGAGCAGGTTCTGTAACAGGCAATGGCTGAATTGTGTAGCTCCTGAAAAACAAACAGAAATCACAAAATATTCAACTGATGCATTGAATTAGACACCTAAGAGCAATTTCACCATTTCACATAAAGAGGCACAAAGAGGTAAAGGGATGTGGAAAACAGCTGACAAAGAAAAGGCTGATAGCATGCTGTGTGTTATTTTATTAATACTGGTCTTGTTTTCCTTTTACTATTTTCTTCAGTTGCTTTCTCGGCAACTATTTCAGTTTCTCAAAGGGTAAGTGGATCAGTGAAGGGCGTGAATAGCTATCGATGGAGATACTTCTACAGGTTTTCTCATCATCACTGTACTCACCAGTGCTGCTGGAGTTGTTAAATACTGAGGAATAATGTTGGTCATGCTTTGCTACTCCACATATCAGCCTTTCTGATTTGTAACCATCTGCTTGTAGGAGTTAGTGAATGGGTGAGATAAAACAAAAGAAACCTTAGTTAAGAACACAAGGCAAAATCCCAAGGCAAATACAAAATAAATTTCTAAACCCAAAAAGAGGTATTTGCTGTCAATCACTAAGAATTCACATAAACAGTTTGCATCTCCAAGATCCCTACCAGGCCAAATCAGGATAATGGAAGGTGCCTTGAAGTCCTGTTGGCTTCTTGGTGGTGGAGAAAGTTGTTGCTCTATTTGTCTCTAGAGCCTCACAGAGTGCAGGCAAAGGGCAGGATGCTAATGTGTCAACTGTAATGGCCTTCTTATGGAGACAAAAGAAGGCAAAAGCTTCCTTGCTTAGACAGGTTAATTAGAAAACTCTTTGAAACAGTGTCTTTTCTAATGGGAGTTTTTCCAGAGGGCAGTTTGTACCAGTAGGTACCAGGTTCTGAGGTGAGTTTGGAGGATTGCCTCTAATTGTTGTAGTAGTTATGAAGTGGTTTTGTTTTTCTTCAGCCAAAAAACTGCATCCTGACTTGTGGAAATATGCAAGAACTTGTTTTTTCTCTGATTATCTAACACAATTCCCAATAACCACTGTGATTCACAGGCAAACATTTTAATATTCCTGAGAACCAGCTCTCAGAAAGTACTGGTGATTCAGAGAATGGGATTTATTAATTACAGCCTTTTGAATGCACTTAAGTTATGGTGCAAAATGAAGCTTAAGCATCCCTTTGTTCATCAGGTTCAGAGGCTCACCCAGGCTGTGCGCATGACACTTGTGCTTTTCTACATTTTTTTCTGTGTGTGCTACTCTTCTCAGACTAGTACTTCTACCTGCAAACCTGTAAGGTGCAATATTTTCAGGTTAAGCCCTTTTGAAAATTAGTTTCTCTAGTCCTTATCACTAGATTTCCTTCCTGAGGTATCACATCAGTGAATAGCTTTAATGTGTCTTGGAAACAAATCTTTTTGATCACACAAATGTACAGGGTGCCTTTTTTTTTTTTTTTTTTAATTTTTGGGTCTGCAGTCAGCCAGAACCACTGGAGTTGCCAGATATTCTTCCTTTATCTTTTTTCTGGCAAGCCAACCCAAATCCATCCTCTTGCCCAGCTGCCCTTGTCAGAGCACCTGTTTGCACTAAACTGCACAGGAGGCAGATGAGTGGTCTCCTTCATCCCTGCTCTTCTGTTGTTTGCTCAGTAACACCCACAGGACCTGATGTAGTCAGTGCCCAGTTTTGTCTCCAACCTGAGCATTTCCTGTTTTCTTGATCCCAGCTGGATTTGCGAAGCAGGGAGGTGGTTATTTTTCAGTGGTCTGCCTGATGGAGCTGGAAACAAGAGATGGTTGCTCAGTCTAGTTCCCTTCATTATGTCTGCAGACAGCAGCAGTGCTTTGAGCAAAGGGTGTTTTTCTTCCCCCAGCTGTATCAGTTGATCTAAAAAATGCACCTACATAGACACACGTGTGCATACATACATATGGAATTCCTTTCAGCAAATCTTGCTTCTTTTGTGACCTGTAAACAAAGCAATTCCTAATAATAGTCCTATCTACCCGGTTCCTTTCTTTCCAAATCACACGTTATCTATCTGACATCTGGAAATGCATTTCCAAGGTGAACATGGTGCCAGGAGAGTCCTGGGGAGCACTGAGAGTACCATGGACTCAGCTCTGGTTACTAAGAACCAGCTGGGCCAGGCTCTCAGTGTCACACCCAAGGCGTGCACGTAACCTCTGCTGTTTATTTGCAGGCGCTCGTGTTAATGCCAAGGACAATATGTGGCTGACTCCTCTCCATCGAGCAGTTGCTTCAAGAAGTGAAGTGAGTAAGATTTGATTACCCTGCTTTTACACCTAAACAACATGCTGGGGGAAAAGCAAACCCTGGAGAGCTGTGGTAGGTGGCATGGGGATGCAAAGAGGGAAAGCATTTCCTGCGTGCAGGGCACTGCGCTGGAGGCCAGCGTTTACAAGTTGCCTATAGCTGCTCTTGAGCCTTCATGTGCCTGATTTCCACCTCGCTTTGCATTACCATAGCAAGTTGTAGGGAGCAGTGACCAGGACCCACATGGAGTCCACAGTGGTCTACAGTGCCCAGGTCATCTTCAGGTGGTGAAAAAAGAGGAATAAATCCCTGTGAATGTTTGCATGCTGTGTGTGTGCCTGAAGGGAGTGGATGTGGATGTGGATGTGATCCAACACGCATTACCACACAGTTTGTTTTGGTTAATTATATTTCAGGGCATCCGTTAGGTTTTCTGCTAATGCATTTGATTCATGCATAAGGGAGGGTTTGCCCATATTTCTTCTACTTGACAAATAGAAATCTTCTGGCATCATGTTGTACTTCTTCCATTGCTGTCTTAAGAAGGAGCAGCAATAACTACCAGGAAGGCAGCTCGGGCTTCACTGTGTTTTTAACTGCACCATTATTCTTGGTTTTCCCTTGTGGACCTCCCTGTCTACTTTTACCCTCCTAACTTAGTTAACAGTGAGCCCAACTGCAGACCGAATTGGCTGCTGGGGACGAGGGGAGGGGTTGTAAAAGAGACAGAGGATGGCTGTCTTCCAGAGCCTGATGGACTCAAATCACCTCCGTAACAGTCCAGCACTTGCCAAGCCTGGAGGCAGGAATCCTGCGCTCGCTTCTGAACTCGGGCATTGTTTGGCTGCTGGCTGAGCTTCCCAGCTGCTGGCATCCACTGAAACCCTCTGAAAGGAATATCTGATAGACTATGAATGCTGTAATGAAGCAAAATACAAAAAGCCATGCTGGAAAACAAAGATCAGACTTAAACCTTAAAAAACAGCCACAGTCTTTCTGATGCGTGAATTACAGCGTGCTTGGTTTCTTTTCTTGGATGTGTCAGAGTACATGATTTTTATCGACAGTGACAGTCCTAACAGAAAATGTACATCTTTCTGTGGCTTTGTGTCTCATCTTTAACTCTTTGTCAGCTGAAGCACAATGAGAAAGTTGCTGGCAGTTCTGGTACCTCTCAGTGAGTACCCCGGTGCATTAGTGAGGCAGCAGGGGAAGGCACCAGCCTTTGATCCCTTTTCATGGTATATTTTATAAACACATACAGCTTTCTTCTCCTGGCCTTTTGTTCTTTGTTATTTATACTGTAATTGCTGCTTTTGCTAACAATTTGGAAACAGGATTCAGTGTTTTTGAGGCACTTTCAGTGCTGCGTTTTACCTTACACAAGTGAACAAATGTGCAGCTTCGATAGTGATGGTAATAGATAGCAGCATGTGAATTCAGGGTTCCCACTGATAGTAGGAGATGAATTAGTGGTCCAGAAGTTGACCAGTAGGACTCAGTGTAGTTCTGGAAGTTCTTGTGAGCACACTTGTTTTCAGAACGATCACCGACAAATTTTAAGTTTTTATTACCAATTTTTACTATGAAGATTTCACAGGATTCAGAAGTTATCTCCTTCATCCTATTATATGTTGATTAAAAGAATGAACACTTCTTTACTTAATGATTTTTCAGGGGCTTTTGGGATTTAAATGTTTACAAATCAGCAACCCTTAGGTGTGCCTGCATAGGATTGTAAATGGATATATCAGCTTCCAGCCTTAAACCGTTTGAAAAAGTAAAGAGATTTCACTGTGATAATTTGGGATAGCTAGAGACGCTGACTGCAGAGGCTTACACCATAGCTGGGCACTGCATGCCTATGGAGAAACTGTATTAATAAAAGGGGAAAGCTCATGCTCTCAAAAACAATAGGATTAAAACTTTTCCATAAGGACTTTAACTTTTGATCCAAATCTGATAAAGCCACAGACTGCAGATGTAAACAAAAATGTGTAAATGTTTTTCTTTTAAAGTCTTTTTAGGTTAGGTTATTCAGTCCGTATTATTTACTTCTAAAAATTCTCCTTTAACTTTTTCTTTCTTTCACTAAGAGTGCATGAATTTTCCTGCTGACTTCATGTCCCAGCTGGGTAGATCTCCAGTGAATTATATTTAAATGGCTCTTAAAATAGTAGGCATGTAATTTAAAAAACAAAATCCTATTGAGACATCAACAGTCATAAATCATTATTGGTGCTGTAAGAGATGCAGTGTCACTCACTGAACAAATCTGTTAGAGGACAGTTTGTGAGATGGCTGTGGAAAATGAAATTGCTGAGATCAGTTGTGGACAAGGACATAAAACTCCTAGTAATGTATGTGGGGTTGGTACTACAGACTGCAGGCACTCTCCTGGGTCATTCTAGGTATAAAAGTACTATTTAAACATACTGTATGCATTTGTTATTCGTTAATCAAATTTTGGCTGCGCTAAACAGAAAACTTTGAAGTTTATGGAAAAGGAATAAGATACTATGTAGGACTAGGGCTCTCTCACATACCAGATGTGAGGTGTATTTATCAGACAAGGCTGCCTGAATGCTACTGTGTCCCAGCAGTTCCTCTGTAGTTTGTTTGTTTGTGCGGGGAAAAAGAAGAAGAAAAGAAATGCAATTTTGAGAAAAACCTGTGTTTTTTATCTGACTTGCTTTATGGCAGATGCATGAGTAGAAGCAGAAATTAACTGATTGTCAATTCTCCAGCAAGAGAGGCTCTCAAGAGAGAACAGTACATTTTCTCACTGGGAAATATTTACTTTTAACCAAGAAAATTAACCTTAAAAGATGTTGTTTGTTCTCAGGCTGACAGAATGGATATTGCAGTCAAGACCCTTGGCCGATGCTTAGCCCTTGG
>VYZQ01062463.1:0-10902 GCA_013400655.1 Mystacornis crossleyi | reverse complement strand
CGGCCACATCGAGGTGAGCGCGCCGGGCCCGCCCCGCTCCGCTCGCCTGCCTTGGGGTCTCCTCCCGTGCTCCGGGTCTGGACTGAGCCCCGCGACCCGGGCCCCAGGGTTCCTGTCCCTCGGCTGCTTCCCAAACTGTGGGGCGGGCTCCCTGCCTGCAGAAAGGCAGCAGTGGCTGGAAGGGACCTGTGTGGAGCCGGTGTGCGAGTGAGGTGTGCAAGCACTCCCGGAGGGCTGGCTGTGCCACGGCTTCCGGCAGCTCGGGGCTGTCCTTGGCTCTTTGGAGCTGGACTGCCTGGGAAAATAAGAGTGGCAGAATGGAAAGAAAGGAAAACTGGTGGATTCATTTCATACTGAAGAAATGTGCAGCTGTGTGAGATCCAGTCACTCTGCTTTTCTAATTGGTCTTCTAGAAAATGTGTTTGTTTTTCCCTACTTACACAATCAGACCTTTCTAGTATTATTATTTAACTATCTGGAAAAAACTTGGGTAAATAAAGCCCCTAGATTTTTGCCTCCTGGATTTTGCTAGTCTTTAGAGCTGTGTTTAAGGATCCTCATTTACCCATTCCATGCCTGAAGATGCAGATATGGAATAAAAACTCTTAGAGTGGAACAGTAGGCCTCTGCCAACAAAAGTTGATCAGTTATACAGTAATTAAAAGAAGAAAGAGGAATGGTAGTTCTTGTAAAAGGGTGATGGCCTTTAAAACACTGCAGTGTAGGAAAGAGATAATAATGCCTGTGTCTAAGTGTCATAATCTTTTGGATAGAGAATATCAGCAATGAGAATTTAATATATGCTCTTATTAGGTGGTCTTTCTGGCCAAAGAAGTGTGTGAGAGGAGGAGAATTATCTAGCTCTGGAATTTAGGATTTTAGAATGTTTTGTTGGAAAAGTGGCTGTGATTTTCTTTTTTCTTTTTTTTTAATTTCTTTTTCTTTTTTTTTTTCTCCCCTCATTTTCTCCTGCATTTAATGTTGGATGATTGGCAGTGGCAAAAGCAGCTTTTCAGCTCTTAGCTGTGCTGTGGTCAGCAAGAACAGGAAGCAGCCTGGTGCTGTCCACACTGCTATGGGCACATGGGAACTTCGTGAAAATCACCGTGGTGTGGCAAGAAATAGACACTCTGTGTGGAAAGGTCAAGAAGATCTTAGGGTTTGTTGTGATACGGTCTGGAGAAATCTTGCCCCAGCCCACAAAAACCAGCTTAAATTTGTCTTATCAGTAAAACTGAGAGCGGAGTTTCACTTCCAGCCCTGTTTCTCTTCCAGGTAGTTTGCCAAGCTGAATTTGAAGCACATTGCAGTAGCAGAGCCCTGCAGGCTCTCAGACACTCTGTGGACACAGAACTTGTCCTGGTTACTTGTGGCTGTCACCAGTCCAGGTCATGAATGCACAGGGCTTTGTACAGTATTGGTGTCATTCACAAATTTGTCATTCAAATGCAGAATTTTGTGATCCCAGCTTTACTGCAAGATTGATTTCTTATAAACCTTTGAGTGTGTGGTCCAGAGGATTGGTTTACCTGCTGTTGTTACTTCTAGATGGTGAACTTGCTCTTAGCCAAGGGGGCAAACATCAATGCTTTTGACAAAAAGGACAGAAGAGCTCTTCACTGGGCAGCATACATGGGTAAGGCTTGGGCTGCTGCTCCTTCTTTTAAATTCCTGTTCACAAACAGATAGCACATCTTAAAATGGACAAGAACAGACCTGGCCACGGAAAGAGCGTTGTAATTACCCTGAAGAGGGAAGGGTTCAGATGATCTAAATAAACACTGTCCATTTATGGGTTTGCAGCTAGGGAGATCTTGGCTGTGATTTCCTTTTAAAGACAGTTAATTGTGGGCTTTTTGTATTGCTTTTTCATTTGAGTCTTTTTAATCCTGACTCTTAAGTCAAGCCTGAACTATATTTGTGCTAGAAAAAACCCCAGGTTATATTTGTTTCAGTTTTTGCTAAAAAGCACTTTCAATGAAATGCAGGTAACTGTGATCATAAATTTTGCTGTTTATTGAAGTTTATAAGTAGCTAAGTTATGATGTTCTTAGGAAATGCATGATAGGCACTTTCTTCCTGTTAGGAGCAAATTGTCACTTTGTATTCCAGAGTGGACAAGAGCAACCAAATGTCTGTTCAAAAAATCAGTGGTGTTACCAAATACTGCTTAATTAAGTCAGTTTGCCTTATCATTCCTTTCAAGTTAAAGGCAAATTTCTTACAGTGGGACATTATAATTTAAAAATACAAGATTGCCTGTTATAGTGTCATTCTTGTTCAAGAGCTTTTGTTGGCCAAGCTGTATATTTCAGGTTACCATTTGTGGGGAGTTGTGTCCCCTCAGCCAGGAACTCTTTCATTTGACCTGTCAGAAATCTCAATTTTAATCCTGGCACTTTTGGAAATGAGATAATAGGAGATTTCAAACTGTGAGAAAAGCATATTGTGTGGTTTTTTGATATACACAGACAGATGGAAAGGCTCTTGCCAACAACTGTGATGTGGCTTTTGAGCTGACCTTTGAACTTCACTCTCTAGATTTGAAAGGCTCTTACATTGTGCTGTGCAATTTCATGCCTCTTTTCCACTTAAATATTTTCAGAAATTCATGATGTACTTTTAAAAGTATTTAGATAACATCTAAGGCCTAAATTAGCAATGGAGTCTGTAGTGCAATTTAGACAGATAATGAGATGAGAGCTGTAAACCCTCACAGAGTTTCTTGAATATTTAATTATTTTTGGACACTTTGTACATGTGGTGTCCTAGGTCCTGCACATGGCCAGAGCTGCCCCTGTCACAAAAGGGCAACTCAGATGGAGCACAACTTTGTATGGTGTTTGACATAATAAGTGTTTAATTCTAAAACAGACAGTTCTGCATCACCGTGAAGCAATAAGACTATTCCTCTTCATTTTATCATTTATTAGGGTTATTTTTTATCTCTAAAAAGCCCAAGAAGTGTTAGCAGTTGTGTTGGCAGGTGACATCAGTAGGATGCTATTTTGGGAGGCTTGTATTGCCATGTGCCTATGCTCACTGTATCACTGCCCTCTGTAAGAGGGAGAATAAAACACAAACTGTTAGTGTTAGAGAAATAAATGGAAAAGAGGTGTGGCTTTGTTCTTTTGGCAACTGGAAAATCAATTCAATAAAGAGAAATTTGACACATTTGGAGAAGGTAAATGCATGGATTTCTTGACAAGGCCCGGAGCTAGGATTAGAAACATTTACGAAAATGCTTTTTCTTCCCTCAGAAAACTGTGGGAGCACTTTGAAACAGCAGTGAAAGGGCAGTGTGTTAGCAAGAAAGCAGTAATTTGGGAGAAGTGATGCTGTGGGATGGTCTACTACTGATAACTATCTTTCATCTTTTGAAGGTCACCTGGAAGTTGTTGCCTTACTGATTAATCATGGTGCAGAAGTGACTTGTAAAGACAAGAAGGGTTACACCCCACTTCATGCAGCTGCATCTAATGGGCAGATTAGCATTGTGAAACAACTCCTTAACCTGGGGGTGGAGGTATGTGGTAATGTGCACTTTGTTTCTCCCTATTTAGAGATAGTATTTTCTTCCTTCTTATAGATACTGCTAAAGACAGTGGAAGAGCTTCTAAAGAAAAGGGGTCCCATTTTCCAGACCACCTCATGCTTCATGTGGTTTATTGGTTCAAGAGTCAGGAAACATTCTGTATTAAAGAAAGTCTGATATGGACAGTAAATTCCAGGCCACCTTGCTGAAGGAATCAGCAAGATCCCGCAGAAGAAGAGGGAGTAATGAAAATTTCCTTGAGTCAGCATTTCCTTTGATATGATGAATGGTTGTTCTCAACATGTACACTGCATACTTTACTAAACAGCAGTTCAGACTGTTTCAGTTTACAGACCTGTACTTCCTCTGTAGCTGATAGATTGTTTTTACTCTGGAAAATAGCTTTTTGGGGGGGCACAGACTTCTCTTTACTGTCAGCTCCTCAAAGTAGTGGTGAGATGACCAGAGGAGCCTAATCAGACAGTTAATCAGAGTTGTCAAATAAAGCCATTGCTTTTGCCATGACATTTGGAGCTGACTTGACCTGCCAAAAAATTGTCAGAAGTTCATGTTCACAAGCTNACTTCCTCTGTAGCTGATAGATTGTTTTTACTCTGGAAAATAACTTTTTTGGGGGGGCACAGACTTCTCTTTATTGTCAGCTCCTCAAAGTAGTGGTGAGATGACCAGAGGAGCCTAATCAGACAGTTAATCAGAGTTGTCAAATAAAAATAAAATTGCTTTTGCCATGGCATTTTGAGCTGACTTGACCTGCCAAAAAATTGTCAGAAGTTCATGTTCACAAGCTGTTGGCTGTGGAGCCGAAGGGGAATAGCTGTTTCCTGTTATTAGCAGTGCTATGCTAATAACTCCCTTTAAGTTCCACATTCACCACCACTGGGGATATGATCCCAAGATGCCTGTATTCCATGGAAGGCTGTTCATGCCATTCCCCAGTCTTTTGTACCATCTGTCTGGTCCTGTTTTACAGAATAGCAGTTGAGTACTAAGTTGGTCATCGAGAAGTAACATAATCTTAATTACATCTTTATAATACTGAGCTATTGGAAGTGGTTTCTTATTGAAGTGTGAATGTCTGTGCACTTTCATATTGCCTTCACTCCGATATCTTCACTGCCTATCCAAAATAATACTGTGGAAATAGCACTTATGCGTGGTTCTGTTCACAAGAACTCACTACTCACTGTTGTAATTTTTTTAAAGATAAAGATTGTGAGGTTTTTATTCATCCTGCTTTTCCACTTATGTGGAAAAGCTTTCCAGCTTGTTAGGACTTTTGTCATCATTATCATCATTACATAGTCCTGCTATCAGCTTTAAGCTTCACACTGGTTTTAGAAATTGTCAGTAGGATAAAAGGTTAATAATAGGAAAGGTAAAGCATTCCAAGTTAAGCTGTCTGGGAGTGTAATTTGTCGATGAAATGTGCTGGTGAGAACTGTGCCCTATGACAGTTCAGGCCTCCAGCTATTTCCATTTGCAGTGAGTGATGCATTACGTAAAATGCTAAGCTGATGTGTGTAATTTTAACTATGTCTCCTTGTCTCGTTTTAGATTGATGAGATGAACATCTATGGAAATACTGCACTTCACATTGCCTGTTACAATGGTCAGGATTCTGTTGTCAATGAGCTGATTGACTATGGTGCTAATGTAAATCAGCCTAATAACAATGGATTCACCCCCCTGCATTTTGCTGCTGCCTCCACTCACGGAGCACTGTGTCTTGAACTACTAGTGAATAATGGGGCAGATGTTAATATTCAGGTAAAACTTGAATTGCATCTTTACAGTTTTTCTTTATCCTATTTTGCATATCTCAGGAGGAAACTGTAATAACAAGTACAGCATGGTTTTAAATCCTTGATGGAATTAGAGCGATGCCGAGAATGTTGATCGTGAACTGGGTGAGATTACATCCCAGCAGAGGAGCTCTCAGTGCCTTCATAAATACAATGACAGCTCTAAACTCTAGGCGAGACACTTTCATGAAGGCACAAATCAGTACTAAAATACAGTCCCAGGAGCTCTGTCAAAATATTGTCTCAGGGAATGGTGCTAAGTCAAGGAACTATTCCTTTTTAGTATTTTTCTTCCCCCTATAATATGGATATAGTTAAATGTGATTCCAAGAAGTCCCCTTTCCAGGGAATAAAACTGAAGGTTGCTGGTTACCTACTTTAGACCCCAAGATTACAAAGTCTAATTCTGCTTAGGATATCTGAATATTCTTGAGGCATAGCTGATACATCTCGATGAAGCTGAAAGGGACTTGCTGTTATCCCCTGTTATCTGACAGAGGGTACTGGTGTAAGTATCAGAAGACTTGAGGTCGTCAGAGTTTGTATGAGATTTTGACTACCTCAGTTAAAACTCCGTGTGTTTCAGCTTCCCATCTGTGAAACTGGCATTTAACTTCCGGCAGTTAACGCCTCTGGCAAGTCCCTTGAGATCAGTGAATAGTCAGTGCACTGTTTAAACTCAGAATTATTAAGAAGAAGTTTGGGATTGTGCTTGCCAGTGAAGGTGAAACACCATGCCAGTAAACATGAAGCGATGTGAGTAGAGAGGCTGGTACCACTCCCGTGCAATTTTCTCATTGCTTGGCTTTCCTGGGCTCAGTTTCTTTCTCTAAAACCCCAAATGTTGTTCTGTACTCATTGTACCTTTGCTTTCATAAGCCCTCACGTGCTGAACCGCTGGTCTGTTTCATTTCTGTCAGAGTAAGGATGGGAAGAGCCCCCTGCACATGACAGCTGTCCATGGGAGGTTCACGCGGTCGCAGACCCTCATCCAGAACGGTGAGTTTCCCTGCCTCTGGAATGGCTCTCCAAGAGATCAGGCATGTCCACTGTTGCAATTTTCAGTTGTTCAGACCCAGAGGGCATCTCCACGAACTTCTGGCTTTGAGCTGCACTGTCAGCTCTCATTCCATCACGTCATCACAAGCTGAGATTTTGGTTGTTAACAAAATTCCATGATCTTCCGGCTGACAGTGGCCCAGATGATCTGTTTAGATTCTTAACCTGAAAAGAAGAGTTCAGAGGCGTATTTAGGTCTTTTTCTGCTGAGAAGGATGCACAATTTTCTAGTTGTCCTCCTTTAGGAGCCCTGGTGTTCCTAGAGCTCAAACCATTTTTTCTACTCTGCACTCAGCAGCTGTGCTTTTCTCACCTCTCTTAGCTCATCCCTCACCACTGTCTTCATGAAGTGTTGAATATGTACTCAGGAGGGAGGAGCAGCACTACCTTGTTTGTTCTGGTGTAGCCAGGATTGCTGATTATCAGTCATTTTTCAGGCATCTTTTTTGTCCAAGAGTACTGTAGAATATAGCAATTATTCTTGTTGGAGAGCTGGCAGAGGCCTGTTTCTGAATGATAGAGGTTGCTATTACTGATTCTTTACTTCAGCTTCCCAGTTTGGGCCGCTACATGAGACAGGATGGTCTGGGCTTTGTTCATTGATTGGGGTTTGTTACTGTTTTCCAAAATCCCAAACTTGGAACTGAAGTGTGAAATGTTTCAGATGGCTGAACAATTGTACTTTAAATGTAATGTCACATTTAAACAAGATTATGTTTTAAAATGGAGGTCTCCAGTACATCATGCTTCTTTCAGCTCATCTTGCAAATTGTTGTAATCTCTCTCCTGGGATAAATAAAACAGTAATAATAAAAGGGAGTTGGGGCAAAATGCAAGAAACTGTGCTTTACTGCAATTTTTATTGCAGTTAATATGCTCGGATTTAGAGCCACTGTTTGCTCGCTGTTGGATTTGTGTGTGAAAGGACTGGCAGTTCTTCATCTGTCCTTCACGCCTCTCTACTCTTCTTCCACATACTTGGGTTCCAATTCTTTCTTTCTTTCTTTCTTCGTTTTCTGCCCCTCTAATTTTGGTATTGTACACAGATCGCATTGCAGGTGACTTTAAGCCTCATTGCCATGGGATCTTGTGGAAAAGAGAAATGTCAATGATTTAAAGAAATGGAGTTTCATTCTGCAGTACTTAATGAGTTGGCTAATGATGCCTCAATTTCTGATTGCTGTCTCTAGCAATCTGTAGAGGAAGAATGGATTACCTTAAAATTGGAAAGCTGCAGATGTGATACCTTTCTTTAAAAATGGGGAAAAAGCAATGCTGGAGAATGTTACATAGGTCAGCCAAAGTGGGCAATATCTTGCATAGATTTCTCAAGAGTAAAAGGAGCTGGAACATCACAATTCTCCTCTACAGCAGTTTAATAGGCTTTGTGAACACAACGCAGTCCTCTGACTTTTCCATGTGTAGGTTCTGTTTGTGGAGACCTCCACTGGTGGATGCTCTGCTGCAGGGAACCTGTTCAAGCTTTTCACTGACCTTTGTTTACCATTAAAAAATTAGAAATTAGAAAGGTTGGAAGGGACCTTGAATATCATCTAACCCCTCTGCCATGGGCAGGGCGTGCCTTGCACTAGATCAGGTTTCTCAGAGCCTCATCCAGCCTGGCCTTGAACACTTCCAGGAATGGGGAATCCACAGCTTCTCAGGGCATGTTGTCTAGTGCTTTACTAGAACTCTTCTTGTTGCAGTTAAGCCCTGTTATCTCCTGTAATAGTGGACATGCAGTAAATATCACCATGTCCTGGTATTAGCAAGACTTTTTACATACTTTCAGGAAGTATTCTTACAGCAAACTAGCAGAGTATTACAATATTACAGTGTTGGTGCATAACTGGTTGTGAAACGACAGAGATTAGTAATAAATGAATTGTTGAAATGGAAGGTGTAGTGAGGGAACTTTCAGTTTTCCTTCTGGATCTGGAACTATCCAGTATTCTCATTAAAAGCTTGGACAGTGGAATAGAAAATGTGCTTTTAACATTTGGAGAAAAAAAGGTGGTTGGGAGAGACTGTTAGTTTGGCAGAAGGTGGAGTCAGCATGAAAAATGATCCTCTAGAACTGGAGACAGAAGTTATAATGCAAGTGAAGCAAAGGAAAAATCACACACAGAGGCAGGAGTATGCTGGACAAGTTCAGAATGGCAACAGCCAGGTGGGTGGCAGTCTCTCAAAAGGGGATCTGGGGTTTGTAGAGGATCAGAAGGTTGTTGACCACACGTCAACAGTGCTGTGGTGCTTAAAGAAATGGCTCATGGATGTACGTGGTGCTGTGCAATGTCCAGGAGTGCACAGATAGGAGTGCAGCCAGCAGGCGTGAAGTAATCCTGTTTGCTCAGCTCGGCAGTGGGAGATGTCAGCTGTAGTGCTGGTTTTGGCTTTTGCTTCCACAAGGATGCGGGCCAGCTGGAGAGGACTGGGGGAAGGAGAGAATAGTTGGAATGCAGTAAACCTGACTGGCAAGGAGAGACTGAAAAAATTACAGTTCTTGGTCGAAAAAGAAAGCAGGGACTTGTCTGTAATCTGTCTAAAGAAATAATCCATTTTTCCTGCTTATGTGAATAAAACACAAGATGCCAGGCTTAAATTGCAAAAGGAAAATTCTACTTAAGCACTGTTTGGTTGTTCTTTGGTAAGACACACAATAAGCATACAACATGTTTGTTTGCAGAGTGTTCCTGATGGCTTCCTGAGTGAACTCTGTTTAACATCGTTGTCATACAGATAAGGCTACAGTTTCAGCAGATTATTTTGTAGTTTATTCCAGGGCATCCATTTGTACCTTTAGATAGGCAGCAAATCCAAATCATGTGTATTGACCCTTACACATCATCCCATTCCCATTGCTCTTCCCCAGCACTGCAGGTGGAGAGGGAGGTGTGAGTGCTGCTGCCAGACCATGCCAGGTACCTGTGGCTGACAGCTGACAGCTTGCTGTGGGCTGGTCCTTGCTCTGGGAAATTTAGTGTCTCTGTGGCTGGGCTGCTCATGCTGCATTTGCTAGAGACAAATAGCACTTGTGGCCACTGGGCCCATGCTGAATTTTTCAGTGTTAAACTGTATGAAAATATCTTTTGCAGGAGGGGAAATCGACTGTGTTGATAAGGATGGTAACACCCCTCTGCACGTGGCTGCAAGATACGGACACGAGCTTTTGATCAACACCCTCATAACCAGCGGAGCCGATACTGCCAAGTAGGTGCTCAAGTGGAGCTGTTTCTAAGGATCGAGTGTCATCTCCAATGACTGGAAACACAGCTGCTCCTCACCTTCTGAAGTGGGAAGGTTAAAATGGACAAGCGTAATTGTACTGTACTTCAGTGGGTGACATGGGACTAAAATATGAATAATTGGGAAGTGTGGAGGGGAAGGAAACTCTGCTAAGTTCCTGTTGTGCCCACTTGTGTGACTACCAGTTAATACAAGTACTGCTTCTTTTCCCTGAAGCATTGATGGGGAACAGTGGTATTAATGTACATGAAGTCGGGGTGTGTGTATATATTTATGTATATGCATACATAGAGAGTAGTTGAGTATTATTTAGTTATGGTCAGGTTCTTAGGGTCTGTCAAAAGGAAGTAGCAAACTTGGACATAATGAGATCAGGATAATGCAGTGCCATGAGGGATATCTGTACCAGGTGTTTCAGAGCATCATCTGATTTCATGAATGTAAGGTTTTGGCAATTACTTCCATATCTCTCCATGTGGAGACATGTCTTCCACATGTCCTCCATGTCTCCAAAATATAATTTGTCTTCTACCTAGAACCTGCCATAGAAATCAATGGCTTCTCTTGACTTACCTAGTTAGGAAACCCTGCTTTCAAATGCAAATGACTGGTTTGAATTTGGAAGATACTTGCAGCTCTCAGTATTTTGTTTATTTGCTTGATGATGTTTATGCAACTGAGACATTTGCCCATTCTCCTTTGTTGAGTACAACTGTCACCCTGCAAACTCAGAGGGCGGAACAAATCTTCAATTGGCATGGGTACTGCAATTCCACAGCCTTCAACTAATGTCACTGGATTTTATTAATACAGCCAGCATGAAGATCTTGGTATCTTAATAGAGGTGCATGTTTTTCCTCTCTTTCTCCAGCACAGTCAGTCACTGTCTGTTACCTTGAGGTTTTAAGGGAAAATGAGATGCACTGGGATAGCCCACTCCACTCTTGGAATCAAGGTTATCCAGTTAGAAATTTCTATTTCACAGCTGGGTGACTGGAACATTGATCAAATAAAATACTTTTTCCAGCAGCAGAAATAAGTGAAATAAGAAGTTGGCTCAGAGATACCAGGCAGATGGAAACGATGCTACTGCCTGTGCTAAATGTGCTTTCAATATGTGCTGCATGTAAATAACTCTGGGTGAGCTCCCCAAACAGGTTTAGAAAAGAAAACTCTGCAGCACTGTTCACAGCAAGTGCAGACAGCTTGGCCAGTCTATGAGGCAATGCACTGGAAAGG
>VYZQ01062461.1:0-12988 GCA_013400655.1 Mystacornis crossleyi | reverse complement strand
CCCTTTTTTCCCCACTTTCCCCCTTGTTTTTCCCACTTCCCCCACCGATTCTCCCCCCAGTTTCCCCACTTTTTCCCCCAGTTTTCTCCTCTCCTCTCTCCCAGTTTTTCCCCCATCGGTTCCCAGCGGAGGTGACACGTGGGCAGGGGTGGCACCAGAGCAGAGATGTCACTGAAGGGAGCTGACACCCAGCAGAGGTGGCGCCAAGCGGAGATGCCACCCCGTGAGAGGTGGCCCCGGGCTGAGGTGGCCCCGGGCTGAGGTGGCCCCGATCTGAGGTGGCTCCGGGCTGAGGTGGCCCCGGGCTGAGGTGGCTCCGGGCTGAGGTGGCTCCGGGCTGAGGTGGCCCCGGGCTGAGGGTGGCCCCGGGCTGAGGGTGGCCCCGGGCTGAGGTGGCCCCGGGCTGAGGTGGCTCCACCCCCGTGCAGGGGCCGCTCCGCCGGTGCCGCCCGCAGCCGCCGGGGTCCCCTGGAAGCCCTTCCCTTGCCAGCCCCACCGAGTGTGATCCCAGTGAAATCCCGCCGGGAGCGGCCCAGGATGCCAGGCCGGAATTCCCGGCTGCCACGACCCGATTCCAGGTTGGAATTCCGGGCTGACACAGCTCTGATTCCAGGTCGGAATTCCCAGCTGGAAGCCGCTCCCTAAAGGGTGCCGCGGCCGGAGGAGGCTGTTCCCATTCCCAACCTTTCCCGCTGTCCCTCCTCCCAGTTTCCCTCGTCCCTCCCACTCCCTCCCAATGCTCGCCCGCTGTCAGGGAGCCGGGAAAAGCTTGGGATAAGGGAAGGGATTTGGGATAGGAGCTTCCAGTCCTGCCTCCCGCCGATGCTCGGGAGCGGGGATTGGGGCAGCCGGCGATTCCATGGCCTTTCCCAGCGGGATTTTCCTGGCCTGTTCCCTCTGCCTCCTGCCTGGTGAGTGCCCATCCCAGTCCCCAAAAACCGAGAATGGCTTGGAAAAGCCGCTGGAGAAACCTTAACGCGGCTCTTGGAAAAGTTTTGCCGGGAGCGGGAGGGAGCTGGAAAGGGATGGAGATTTTGGATGGCATTCCCGGGATCGGGATCTTCCCGAAGGATCAGATGCTATGGAGAAAGAATCCACACACACCCCCCACACCCCCCCTCCTCCAATGAAATCCCCTTTTCCCTAAATCCAGCTTTTCTGAGGTTTGTCCCGCCGGAAAAATGGAAATGCTCGGGGTTAAACAAGTTCGGAGCGGCTTTAGGCGGAGTTTAATTCCAGAAGCTGAGCCTGCGGCTTTTCCCCTTCTGCTCCGGGGGGCTGGGATGGATTTTTAGGATTTTTCCCGGCTCGCTCGGGCTTTTCCTTGGAAAAGGAGCCTCCCCAGCAGCGCTCATTCCCGTTTCAATCCCATCCGGAATCTACCCGCGCTGGGAGCCTCCAAAGAGGGGGAAAAAACCGGGGGGAGAAAAAAGCTTTTCCCCACTCCCAGCAGCGCGGCCACCGGCTCGCGCCTGCTCCAGCTGCAAACGTTCCCAAACTTCCTGCTGGAAAACGCGCCAGGACGGTTCGGGTTTTTATGGCCGCTTTTAGGGAATTTTTCCCTTTCTGCCGAGGGATCCTTTCAAGGGAGCCGCGGCCGAGCTGCTTTTCCTGGGATAATTGGGAACATGTGTGCAGGGATGGAGGGACTGGGGCTGCCGGCGTGGCCGCGCCTCTGGAATGGGATGCTGGAAAAATCCTGGGAGCTGGCGGAGCCCCGGGAAATTCCCCCACGGACGCGGTGCTGGTCCATAAAGGGGGGATTGCGGCAGGCGGGATTTGGGAATGTGGCACAGCGGGAATTCCGCCTCGGGATGTGTGGGATGATCCCTGCCAGGGGTCTGTCCATGGATGGGTCTGTCCATGGGGATTTTCATTCCCGAGTTTTCTGTCCCTGGATATTTCTGTATCCAGGGGTTTCTGCATCCAGGGATTTCCAGCCTCGGGGGTTTCTGTCCATGGATATTTCTGTCCATGGATGTTTTTATCCACGAGGATTTCCATTCCCATTCCCGAGTGTTTCTGCCCCAGGATGTTTCTGTATCCAGGGATTTGTGTCCACAGGGATATCCATCCATGGATGTTTCTGTCCATGGATGTTTCTCCCCATGGGAATTTCCATTTCCATTCCCAAATGTTTCTGCCCCTGGAATTTTCTGTACCCAGGGATTTGTGTCCACAGCGATTTCCAGCCTCTGGGGTTTCTGTCCATGGATGTCCCCACAAGGATTTCTATCCATGGATGTTTCTGTCCATGGATGTTCCCACAGGGGTTTCCATCCTCAAGAGTTTCTATCCATGGATGTTTCTGTATCCGGAGGTTTCTGCCCCTGGAATTTTCTGTATCCAGGGATTTGTGTCCATGGGGATTTCCATCCAGGGATGGTACAGTCCGTGGGGATTTCTGTCCCTGGATGTTTTTATCCACAGGGATTTCCATTCCCATCCCCGAGTGTTTCTGCCCCTGGAAGTTTCTGTATCCAGGGATTTGTGCCAGCCAGGATTTCAATCCTCGGGTGTTTCTGTCCATGGCTGTTCCCACAGGGATTTCCATCCTCGAGTGTTTCTGTCCATGGATGTTCCTGTATCCAGAGGTTTCTGCCCATGGATATTTCTGTCCAGGGATTTTTCTCCCCATGGGAGTTTCCGTTTCCATCCTGGAACGTTTCTACCCCTGGCTCTCTCTGCCCAGAGTGGTTCCTGGGCTATCCAGGGATTTCTGCCCTGGGGGTTTCAGGGAATGAGCCATGTCCCGGTGGGAAGGGTTCACATTCCTGGCACTCCATGGTAACGCCGGACCGGGATGTGTTCAGCTCCTGGTGGATTCCTTTCTCCTGCTGTTTTCCATCTGGATCCCAAGCAATTTGTGGACGTCTGGGATCTCCCGGGGCTCCGGGATGAGCTCACGGTGTTGGGATGGGATGTGAATCCATGGAATTGATCCCTCTGTTCCCTGTCCTGGCTGCTTTTCCCAAGGAAATCCTGCTCCTGGCTCTCTCCAGAGTCCTGGGAGAACTTTCAGGGCTCTGTTCCCACTTTTTCATTGACCCGCGTGCTGGAAATTTCATGGTGTCCCTGGGGATTGTCCCCATCCAGTGACATTCCCAGCACAAACCCCATCCCGGGACATTCCAAGATGTCCCCAAACTTCGGAGCAGCTCCGAGGCTCCAGAGCCAAAGTGGGAGAACCCATCCAAGGAATTCTGAGCCTCTCATGGCCATCAACACTTCCCAGGGGAATGGGTGGCCCTGGGATCACGGATGTTTCCCAGGAAATCTGGGAATTCCGGAAGGATCCGAGAGGATGCGCTGAGATTCCATAAATTCCCCGGCATCCGTTTTCCTTCCCAGTTTGGTTTTCTGGGGAAGGAATTGGCTCCTTCCCTCTCCAAAGGGTCTCCAAAGGGTGGAATCATTGTGAGGAACATTTGGGATTGAGAATTCCCAAGGATCCTTGGAATCCTTGGGAATGGTGGAGACAATTCTGGGAGGCTGCACAGTGGGAGGGGCTTTTCCATCCAGGATTTATCCGGGAAAGATCCCATAAAACCCCCCCGGAAGTCCCTGGAATTCTGAGCAGCCACTTCCCCCCAGCCTATGGATTTCCTGGAATTTTCCTGGGAAGAGCTGCTGTTATTAATTCCCACTTGGTGTTATCCCTAATGGATAATCAGCACATTCCCAACATCCCAGCAGCTCCTCCAGAGTTTAGGGAGGCCCAAAAACTTGGAATTCTGGAACTGGTGCAGCAAACCCCCCGGAGCTCTTTGCCAGGGATTTTGTGGGAAACCAAGAATGTTCCAGCATCAGAATGCCTGAGCCTCCCTTCATCCCCAGCATTCCCGGGCTCCAGATCCCGGGATTTTCCCTAACAGCTGATGCCAAACTCTGGCTTGGGGGTGGGAGAGGAACTGGGAGCTGCCAGCATTCCCTTGGCAAAGCGGGATTCCCGGGAATTCAAGCCCACCCTGCTCAGTCCCAGAGTTTTTTCCCAAATATCCATTATCCTTTATAAAGTTTTCCTTGTTCAGCTGAATGTTCCCTCTCCGGGAATTCCATCTCGAGCTCTGGCAGTGCCGGAGCCCAGGGAAAACATCTGGATTTTCCTGACAATCCAATAAAATCCGGGATATTCTTCAGGCAACTCCTGGAATCAGAAAGCTTTTTAGCAAAGGCAGAAAAATCCGGCCCCAAATTTTGATGGAAGTAGAACCAGGCTTGGGAATCATGGGGAAACTGCCAGAAACATTCCCAGAGTTTCTTTTCCAGCTGGGAATCCCAAAGGACTGAGGCAGGGCAGGTTTTTCCTCCCTTCTTTCCCCCCAGTTTCCCCCCTGGTGCTGGAGCCTTTGGAATCCTCCCCATCCCAGAGAATTCCCTTCCAAGGACTTCTTTTAATCCCAATTTTTCTTCTGGCAGGAAAGGCGAATTTCATTCCCATTCTTCTTTCCCAATGATTTTCTTGTTTCCCGAGATTTTTCCTGACAAGAATCCAAAGTTTGGATGCTCCAGAAGCTCCAAAGGAAAGGAGGAGTTTGAGGCTTCTTGCCCTCGGAATTCCAAGGAAAACCTGGATCTTTTAGTCCCTTCTTTGGGACAGTGACGTCATTCCCAGCAGGAAAATCTCTCCAGCTCCTAAATCTCCTGGATAACCTCTCCTGAAGTTCCCATGGAAGGTGGAGCTGGTTGGAATATTCTCAGTATTTTGGAATATTCCCAGTATTTACTTTGCTCCTTTCTTTCTGTCGGAGCTTTGAGGTTCCATCCATTGCTTGGACTCTTCTTTCCCAGACTTTTTTCTTCTCTGCATCCATTCCCTGGGATTGGGATGCTCCAGCAGGAGCCTCTCCCAGCTCTTCTCCCTGTTTTCCCAGAGATTTCCCATTCCATGGAATATGTCTGGGTTGGGGGGGTTTCTGTTCCTTTTCCAGGGTTTTATCCGGAAGCTGCAGCTCCTAAACCAAGGAGTCATGGAATGGGATTCTCCAATTTATCCCGGTGTTCCCATTCCCAAAAATCCTTTGCTTGGGTGCAAAATCCAGGAAAATTAAGAGGAAAACTCATCCCATCCTCTCCGATGCTTCCAGGTCTTGGAATTCATTGCTGGCAGTACCAAATCCCTTTCCTGAAATTCCCACCAGTTCCAGGCTGCTCTCCATGCCCTTCCTGCTTTCCCTTTCCCATCATTCCAAGCCCAATCCCAGCTTCCCTCTCTCCAGCCGGGAACCAGGAGAAGCTTTTTCATTTCTTTGAGAATGTGAAATGAGGTCAACGCTCCGCAAAAAATCTTGGCTCTCATCCCTGCTCCCAGTTTTTTATCCGTGCTCTCTAGAATTTCTCTTTGGAGCATTCGGAAGCTCCTTCACCTCAGAATCCGTGGCCGTATTCTGCCATTCCCGGTCCAGGAGCGGATTTGTTCCTAGGACTGCAAACATTCCCGTTATCTCGGACATTCCTTCTATCCAAACATTCCCAACCCGTGTTTTTCCGCAGTGCTGACCTTTCCTACTGACATATCCCTATGAATTCCTCCTTTATATCCCAAGAAATTCTAAACCAAGCCTCCTGTCCCTGTCTTGGAGGAGGGCTCCAAGGCCTTTCTTGGAATGACGCATCCAGCAGGATCCAGGGAATCACATCCAGGATATCCTGGTTATCCATGTCCACCCTGCAGCTCTCTCCTGGGATTTGGATCTTCCCATGGATAGCAAAGGGGCATCTCCAGCATTACCAAATCCAGTCCTGGGGGAATTCCTGATTTCCCAGTTTCCCACCTGGATCTGCTTCCGGGCAGAGGGAGGAGCTGCCAGAAAATTCCCCAAGATTTGCTTCCGGGCCAAGAAATTTCTCGAGAATTTGTGCCATGTGAGCGCCAGGATGCTGGGATTGGGATGCCATGGACAGGGATCCTGCTCTCACTGTTCTGCGGGAATGGGAATTTTCCAGAGGATCCTTAGGGTCCTAAGCCCAAAAATCGCCCTGTCCTGGTTGGAATTCCATCGTTAGGGAGATCCTCCTCTGGAGCTGCCTCTCCTCAGCTCCTGCTCCGACAGGGAATGGGAATCCCAGCTTTGGATCCTTGGGAAAACCCTTGGGAATGGCCAGCTGGGTGACATGGCTGCCCCTTTTCCATGGATCCCATCCCATGATCCCCATGGAAGTGGTCAAATCCAGCCTGGCTCATCCATGGATTCCAAGGGGAGGAGGAGGAGGAGAAGCTCCCTTCTCCTTCCCATTCCCATCCCGGCTCTGAGGGATTCCCAGGATGAGCTGTTGGGATGGATCCCTTCCACAGGCAGGCTGGGAATGCGCAGATTCCCAGGGATTCTGAATCCTAAATGAGGTCAGAGCTCCATCCCAAGTGCTGGATATTCCCTGGGAATTCCAGGATGGAGAGCGGAGTTTTGGGAGGCTGCAGGTGAAGTGGGGCTGGAATACTTTGGAATTTCCATCCTGGCTGGGGTGGGAATGGGATCAAACCATCCCTGCTCCGTGTCGGACGCTACTGGAGCAATTTTGGGAGCAGCTTTCCCGGGATGGGCAATCTTGGAAGCACCTCTGGAATCAGCAAATCCAACCCCAAGCAGGAGCAGCTGGGGCGGGGCTGGGATTGGAGTAATTCCATGGCTGGAGTCATTCCAAGCTTTTGGATTCCCAATTTATCCTCTGGCCACGTGGAATTTGGGTTTTCCAGCCAAATCCTTCCTTTTCTTCCCAGGATTCGGGGATTCCTTCAACATCGACACCAAGAGGCCCCAGATTATCCCGGGATCCAGGGAGGCTTTCTTTGGATACACGGTGCAGCAGCATGACATCGGCGGGAAGAAATGGTGAGTGGGCTCCAGAAAACCGGGAATTTCAGTGGGAATGGCACCGATCCACCCCAAAGCTGGTGATCTCCAACAGCATTCCCAGTGTGGGACAGGAATTGCTGTGCTGGGATGAGGTTGCTCTTGGAGGTGCTGAATGGAAAAGTTTTCCCTAAAAAAAGAGGAATTTTTGGTGGGATAATGGAATACTGGGAATTTGGGAAGGGTGGGCATGGAGGGGGTGTCCTGGCAGGTGCTCCAGGCAGGGTCAGGATTCCTTGGAGGCTTCAGACTCCAGAACAGCTGGAATTCAAGCTGGAATTTGGGCCAGGGCCATCCCGTTTTTTACAGTTTCCATGGAGGAGCCGGGGCCTGGAGAAGCGCTCCATCGGGAATATCCGTTGGGAATGTGGGATGAGCCTGGGACTGGCTCCGGTTTGGGGTTTTATGGGTTGGGCCAATCCCAGGGATGATCCCAAGGATGATCAACAGCTCTGGATAAAGTCGGAAATTCAGAGTTTCCCAGGATTCTCGAGCTCTCTGAGGAAAACTGCTGGAAAACCCCAAATTTGGGAATATTCCCATCCCGGTTTTATCCCTAGGAGCTCTTTCAGGCTCCATCCCAGTGGAGGGGCAGCAATTCCTGGGATATGTGGGATCTTAGCCCTTTTTTCCGTTCCCAACCACTGATAGGGTGGCCAAGGGCTGAATTCCTTGGAAAACGGGAATTTTTTCCTGCTTTCCGAAGCAGGACACTGAAGCAAAGATCAACTCTGGGGTTTTTCCCACCTTTTCCCACCAACTTTTCCCAGCTTTTCCTGCCAACATCCACAGGATCGACCTTTAGTTCCTCCTTCTGTTGGTTCCCGCTGCTTGGAAAAATGGAATTTTTTCCAGCGGAATCCTATGGATGGACACGGACGTAGAAACTCAGGACAGCGCCGCTGGAATCTGCGATTAAGTGGGAAAATATTCCAGTGAAAAATGTGGACACAGCCAAAAAATGGAGGCAGTGACTCAAAGGAGAAATGGGGGAGCAACCAAAACCTCTGGAATAAAACCCGTGGATGTGCAGAGGGAGCTGGATAATAATTCCAGGAGCTGGATAATTCCAGGAGCTGGCAGGACACGGAAGGAACGGGAATTTTGCGAGACCTCAATTCCTGGTGAGCGTCTTCCAGTCTCATCCCAAAGAATTCCCCCAAATCCACCGGAATACGGCAGAGACTCTGTGGGTCCCTCCAAATCCTGGTGATGGGATCCAGCTGCCAAATTCCAAGCGTGGAATCTGAGGATTTTGGCACCTCTCCTTCAGTCTGAGCCTTTTAATGCTGCTTTTGGCTGCTGGGAATTGTTTGGGAATGGATTCCAAGAATTCTGTGTTGAGGTCTTTTTCCATATATTTATAAAGGAATATTGGAGTGGATCCAAACGGTTTTGACTTTTCCAGGTATTTTTTAAAGCTAGGAATTTTTCCGCTTTTCCAAATTTTTCAAGGAACCATGCAGCCTCAGAGGTGGGGGCTGGAAGTGCATCCCAGAGAGTCGAAAATCTGGGAAGAAAATCCATGGGGGAAGAATTCAGGTTATTAAACTCCGGGGGCAAAAAAATTCCACTTGGATTTTTAACGCTGGAAAAGCTCATCCCTGTGGGATTTGACTCAGCTCCGGCATTTTCCAAAGCAGTGAGGGGTCTCCAGGCCTCCCTCTCCACACTTTTCCCCTCTTTTCCATGGAGGTGCCTCCTCCAAGTGGGGATGGAAAAGATGACGACAGGTGCCTGGAATTCATCCCAAAAAACACCAGAGCTCCATGGAATTGCAGCTTCCCAGGCCTGGAACCCTCCTAGAGCAGGCAGGGAAAGGGGCACCTGGGATTATGGGATCAGAGCATTCCCAGTGTCCAAGCTGGGGATTTGGGGGGAAAATGGGAGCTCCCTGTGCTGCTGTGTTTGGGATAAAACGACCTGGAAGGAATTTTGGGATAAGGAGAGGGAATTCCTGGGAGGACGGAGGGGATTTTGGGGAATTTAAGGTTGAATCCCAAATCCCGGCAGGTTGGATTCTGTGGATGGATTTATTTGGGAAAAATGAGCAAAGAATTCCCACAAAGGTGGGATTTGTATCCCTAAAAACCAGGAAGCTCCCATGGGAATGCGTGCTCTTCCCATGGAGCTCCTGGATGTTTGCAGCCAACACAAGCTGGAATCTCACGGAATTTGGGGAAAAATATTCCTAGAGGTCCAAGAGCAGGGAAAAAAGGAAAAAATTCCCTTCATCTTTCATCTCCCCCTTCCAAGTGTTTGTCTGGCTTGCTTCCCGTCATTCCAGGAGCTGTGGAATCCTGGAGAGGGGCACCCAGAGCCCCATTCCTGGAGTTTTTGGGGTGTTGGATGCTCCAGGGGAGCTGCTTTCCCTATCCCAAGCTTGTATTCCAAAACTCCTCCATAGGAGCATCTCAAAGCTCCTTTTCCGAGGAATCCTGGCAAGAGGCACACAGAACCCCATTCCCAGATATTTTGGGATGCTGGATGCTCCTGGGGAGCTGCTTTCCCTATCCCGAGCCTGCATCCTGAAGGGAAGTTCTGACCCTGAAGCTCCTTTTCCAAGGAATCCTGGAGAGGGGCACCAGGAGCCCCATTCCTGCGGCTGCTCCAGGCACAGACGCAACATTCCCAGTCGGAGCCCGGCTGGAGGAGGAAAATAAAGAGGGAAAAAAAAGAGGGAAAAATCTTCTGGCTGGGTTGAAAGCCAGAATTGTGCTGATCTGGAAAAACACTTCCAGGGATTGCTGTTCCCAGCTCCTGCCAGAGGTTTTCTTGGCCGGAATTCTCCGTGGCTTGGCCGCCGCCCGAACGCTCACAATATTTGGGTGGCAGGGTAGGAAGTGCAGAGAATTCCATAATGTCTGCTCCTGGCTCTCCCTCCCACCCCTGGATGCAGGATCCCATCCTATCCCTGTTTGGGGGGGATTTTCCCTCTTATTGGCCTCGCTTTCAAGAAAATCTTGGATTGGTTTGGGTCATTCCAGCCCCACTTCCAGAGGGTGCTCCGAGCTGGATTTGAACATTCCGAGGATGGGGTGGTGACAAATCTGGGAATCAGTGGTGCTTCCAAGGGAGAAGGGTTTGTTTGGGATGGAAATGGAAAACTGGGAAGAGTCACCTGGAGCAAACTGCAATCACAGTTTTCTTGGGAATCTCCAGAGGGAAGCTGGAGATCCCACAAAACCCTATGGATACATGCGGATCCCCAGTGGCTCCATGGAAAATCCCGGCTGAGCCAAGAGCCAAGGACAGGCCTCGCCTGTGAACACCTCCTTAACATCCTGAAAAACAAGGAAAAATGATGCCGGGCAAAACGGGAATGTGGCATTCCAGCTGCCTGTGGTATTCCAGAGTTCCAAGTCTGGCTTTGCTCCCAGAATCTGCTGTTTTCATGGACTTGGCGTCCGGTCACGGATTTGTCACCGCTGGAGCCGCACCAGCCCTGCCTGTCCCTGTGTCCTGGGAAATTGGGAATAACCATTCCCGGCTGGATACGGAGCGGCTGGAAAAGGCTGAGAGTGTTCAGGTTTTGTTTTTCAAGGCAAATAGGGAAAACACTGGGAAGCCTTGGAAAAACAACAGCTGGGGCTGATCCAGGGATTGGGGGCACAGGAACGGCAGGAGGGGACTGGGATTGGGATCGGGACAGGGATAGGGAAAGGGACCAGGACAGGGATTGGGACAGCGCTCATGTCCAGGATCCGGGCCTGGAATGGAATGAGCTTTAAGATCTTTCCCACCCAAACCATTCCGTAATTCCCTGATTTTGCCGGTTTTGAGCCTTTCCCAGCCTGCAGACATGGACACACCCATCCCATTCCCAGCCTGGACAGAAAACTGGGAATCAACACCCAGCACTGGGCTTCACCTGGAGAGCACAACTTGAGCTCCTGGGATATTCCTGCTTTTCCTCTCCTTATTTTTTTCTGGGATGAAAGTTAAGAATCCATCCTCAGACAGCTCGGAGCAGTCTGAGCATTTCCCACTTAATCCCTGGTTTTTTCCCTTTTGTTTTCCCGGGAGCAGGGAAAGGAGAGGAAGGCGAGGCAGGAATTGTTTGGTTCTGATTTTCTTCCAAAGCCACATTTTTCCCTCTTGGGAATCCAGGGAAAAATAGGGAGATTTGGGATGATCCCAGGGTGTGTGTGGGGGGAAAGCTTGGAAACAGCCAGGAATGTCTCCCTTCTATGGCGGGATGCTCCAGTTGCCTTGGGATGATCGGGATATTTGGATATTCTGGGTGATTTGGGATAACCCATCTCAAATCCCTGATTTTTTTTAAGGGAAAACCCCAGAGTTTCAAGCCCAAGTTTCCAAGTAAAGGAAGAGTGGAGCAGCATCCCTAAAAACACCTTCCAAACAGCTGGAAAAGCCTTTTCCCGAGCTGCCAAGTTTCCATGAGGATTTGCCAGCTCCGGCTGATGAATCATTCCCAGTTAACCGAAAAGGAAAAACAATTCCATTGTTTTTTGGGAGACAAGAATTCCGTCTTCGGGAGCTCCACAGCCTCTTCGCATTCATGGCAAAAGCCGGGAATGTTTGGGTTTCCTTTGAGCTCCCAGAACTGGGGAATGGGCGGGTTTGCCTCATCATCCCAAAGGGATGATCCGACCCCAAATCCGCTGGGTTTTGGGAATATTTATGAATGAGTACTGTGATCATATTAATATGGGAGTATTAATTAATGGAGAAGCCTCCAAGAGGGTTTCCTGCGGGATGGGGGGCGCAGCTCCGAGAAGTTAATTAAATTCCACTTACCTGAAATTCTTTGGGAATTAGGAATCACACCAGGAGATCCTCATTTTCCCAGGTGCCTCCACCTTAATTCCTCCTCATCTTCAAGCTTTTTCCATCCCCCTTCCCCACCTTCCATCTTTTCCCTCCTCTCCACATCCAAATGGACACGGACACTGTAGGAGAACCTCAGGAAAATCAGAAAATTCCCAGAAAATCCCAGATTTCCCAGAGCTCCTGGATGCTGTCGAGGATGGCTCCAGCTGGAGACGATTTTCCCATCACGAATCCCCTCGTTAACACTCAACCCGTAAGACAGGAAGTGTTCCCATGAGAATCCTTGGATTCGGGAGCTTTTCCTTGGGTGGGCGATTCCGGTTGGGAGCGATGGGATAAAAGAACGGGATGTTTGTCTTTGGAGGAGCAGCATTTTTCAGGGATGACCATTCCCGGTCTAACCGGGAACATCTGTGCCGGTGGCTTTTCCAGCTGCTGGGAAGGGCCCCGTGGAACAAAAGAGCTCCTGTTTATCCGGAGAGCCAGACTCGGACGGTTGCATCCATAGGATTTTTGAGAAGCAAAAAAAAAATTCCCATTTATTTCGGGAGCGGGAGTTGCCAACAACTCGCGGTGCCAAGGATTTTGGGGATAGCCTGGAAGGAAGGGCCGGATTCCTCAGGTGCTGCGCTCTTCCTGCTTTGGGTTGCTGGGTTGGAGTGTTGTGGTCATGGAAAAACGGGAAAAATGTTTGGATGTCCCAGAAATATCCCAGCTGGAAGCCAGAATCCTTGCTGGGGGAATGGGATTTAACAGCTCCCTTATTTTGGAGAGCAGGGAAATTCCCGATGTCCACTGGAGATCCCAAAGTTTGGCTCCCAAACCTTGTAACCCCAGCTTGGAGCACATTCCCCTTTTCCAGGGTTTTCCCTGGGAAAAATTCCTTCCCTCTGCTGGAGATCCCCATGTTTGACTCGCAGTGTTTGTAACAACCCTGGCTTGGAGAAAATTCCCTTTTCCAGGGTTTTCCTGGGGAAAACTTCCCTCCAGTGGAGATCCCAGTGTTCACCTCCCAATGTTCCAAACAACCCCAGCATGGAGAAAAGTCCCTTTACCAGGGTTTCCCTGGGGAAAATTCCTTCCCAGCGTCCTCACCCACCACTGGATGCCAGTGTTCAGCTCAGGGCTGTTCATGACAACCCCGGGTTGGAGCAAATCCCCTTTTCCAGGGTTTTGGTGGGGGAAGTTCCTGGTGAATCCCAGTGGGATTTGCTGGAAGTGCTCTACCAGCTCCTTACTATTCCTTCTGCTGGATCCCTGCATCCACATCCACGTCCTGGAGACACTCTTGGAGCAAAGTGGGAGGTGCCCATGGAAGGTGTTGGGATGAGATGATCCTTAAG
>VYZQ01062459.1:14211-29289 GCA_013400655.1 Mystacornis crossleyi | reverse complement strand
AAAAATTAGCAGGAAAAAAAAGTTTTTTTCTGAAAGTGAGCTGACAGACAGGAGAATAATTATTTGCTGAGTTCCATATCTTGACAGTGATAAGAAGCAAAACAAAACAAAAAAGCCACTGTCCACATGAAGAATAAGTTATCATTCCTGCCAAAATTCTGAACCATGATGATATCAAAAGAGTGACAAAGAGCAGGACTGTCAGGTGAATGGGTACAGAACAGCAGTAGATAAAGCAGTTTCACATAGCAGCTACCAATTTTGTCTGGTTTTATTTAAAATGTAGGGTTTATGTCAACTTTTATGCTAATCTCGAGTATGCAGTTCATTCCCATTTCAGTCAATTGCATGAATACTAGCGTTTCCTCCAATAGAATGGCTGTAACAATACAACACTAATTCAGAAAATATGAATATTAGCATAAATGCCTAAAGCAATTCCCATATTTAAAAGTAAGACAATAAAATAAATCAGCTGCATAGTCTGGGCCTACAGGCTACAGACGAGTGACGCCATTTAAAGGCAGAGCAACAAAAGTTCGATAAATCCAATCTCTACAAGATCTAAAGCCTCAGACACAATACACAGCTCCTTTTTAGTCTGGATTCTGGAACTCTGCTTTAAACAAATTTAAAAAAAATAAATAAAAAGGAAGCTAGAGATATTATCTGCAGCCTGAAGTCTAGGACAAACTTTCTAATTGTTAAGTGGTCCTCATTGTTGAGCAGTAAACAAACTACATGCCAAATTTGTTCCTGATTGTTTAACACAAGCAAAAACAGTCAAAGAGATACTTAGTGAAAGGTAATGCAAGACATATGTTTGATGAGAGCCCTGAAGTGAAAAATATGAAGATTTCCTTTCTCCAGAATAATATTTAGTTAATGCATGGAATTTTTCAGTGATTCTTGCTTTCTGTTTCTGATTTTGACTGCCAGCGCTTAGAAAAATTATCCCAAAGTTCTCACTGGTTAAGAAAAACTACTGTACAATGCATGAAGTCACATGCAGGAAACTCCACTTTACAAAGGCCTATCACTCATACATGTGGCAGGGAAGATGAAGAAACAACAAAGTTCCAATAAAATGTTAAGAGACAGGATCGGGGCAGTAATGCAGTCATCTTCTCACTAGGCATTGTGACAACAAGTCTTTTCTGCAGGTTCAAGTGTATTCCAAGTGTAATATGGGCGTTCACAGAAGCGGACCCATCATATCTTTCCCATGTATATCCTTCTTATAGGTATAACAGCATAATATACTCTTCCAGGTGGGGGGTTTTGTGTGTGTTGTGGGTTTTAGTTAACCTTTTGTTTGCCTTTTTTTAAACGTAAATCCAGAAGTAACTTCTGGCTAGTAATGGCAATTTTGAGAGTGGAAACAGGGACTACTTCAAGTAGTACGGTCACTTTGGTATAATAGGAGATCAAAAACTTTTCCTTAATACCTAAGTAAAACCCCCTAACCCCCTCCAAAACCAACACCCAGTCCTGGCTGTCTAACAATACACCCATGCGGATGGCACACAATGATTTAACTGAACTCACAGAGCGTCAATAACAAAGCATACTTTTCAGCATCTCTCTGCTTCCTATCCTAACCAAAACTGAAAATCCCCTCTGGAAACTAGCTGGTTTATTTCCCCACTGAAGATTTTCATAATCTATATCTTTCCCTTTCTCATACAATTTTAGATACAAGTTGTTGACATGTTATGCAAATTAGGGAAGTCAAGCAGCCATGTCTGAATCTTAATGCTTGAGGGTGGCAATAAAACATAATATTTATTTTTCATACATTTTCTCTACTACCCTGTTGCGTTATTTCATACATAAAGCTTTTGCCAATATGGATGAGAAACAGTTCATGTCCTTTTATGCTGTTTTATCACTAAAATAGCCCTGCTTGAAATTAACATCATAAAACTATTACTGTAGGAGTAATCTTTAACCAAGAGATTGCTGCCCCAGTAATATTCATCATTTATATCACTGGGTGAAAAAAATACTAGTTTCTAAATTCAATTAGAAACTAGTTAAGTTAGACAAGCATTGTGTTCCTCAACAGGAGGCTGAGCAATAGTAAAATGTCCCTTACTAAAAAATAAGAATAATGTTCTAACTCTAAGGACTGGAGTGGCGTTTCATTTCTAGAAGAATTCTATTACTACAGCTTCTTTATGTCCAGCTTAAAAATTCAAATATCCTGAAATCATTATCTAAACTGTTTTATTGATACATCTTTCATGCTTTTGAAATCAAATGAAATTTTAGTAATGTCAATAGATTAATAGTGGACTTTCCACATGAGAAAATCTTTAACTTTTTTTTCATTTACATGATAGATTATGAACACACGGTCTGTGATTGAAAAGTTCATTGCAGTTACTTGTATAGTATTTTCCAAAAGTAGAGTTAGAGGACTATCAGTAAAGTTTCTAAAATGACTGTTCAAAAGTTAGGAAGGTAATGTATGCAAATCATCTCAGTGCATTTTATATCGTTATTATGCTGACAGTGATATCAAGATTTTCTGATTACGTACCATTTTCCCACTGAACCCATTCAATGTACACTGGCCAATGTTTGCCATGAAGTATATTCTCAATATTGCATTTACCATCCTTCTTGAGTATGTGTATCCTTAATCATGAGATAATTTTCCTCCTGCTTTACTAATTACATGGTTTTACAGGCTGCAACAACTGCTATAAAGCAATTTTGGACACAGCTTAATTTAATAAGTAATCATTATTGACTGTGCTCATTCCACACAGTCCACGCTAGCTATGGAAAGGGTTCCATGAAAAAGAGTTCCCAGCCACGTAGTCAACACTAGTATTGTAACTACATGGCACAGCTGAACAAGACACAAGAGTGAGCTTTACCTTCTGCTTGGGTCAAACACCACAGGTTTGATGAGACTGACAATTTGGTGAAAGGATGATCCAGGTCAAGGACACCCCAGTCTCACAAAAAGTTTGTGAGTGAAATTACTTTAGACTGAATAAGAGGTGACACAGAATCACAGCTAATATACTCTATATTTTCAGCTGTCAGATCTCTTCAGTTCTTTACTCCTTCCCTAGTTACTTTTCTTAATCTTCCTTTGCCTCACACCTCTTGGCTCCTGTTTTTCAAACTACTAGTAAAAAGTCAGAAAAAATATCTTCAGGATTATACCTGAAGTCCCTCCTAAGCAACAGGACAGATCTATAACCTGTAGAACATNGAAAAAACCCAACCCCAAAAAACTTGCAGTCTAAAGAACTAAATTTTGGCAAAGTTATAACAGGGACTTATAATGAAAGTCAGACCACTTTAATAGGTAGCAATGGCAGCCCCACCTACAATAAAGCCTATAAAGGAGTTTCTTTGAAGATCCATTTGGCATTCTCATTGAGTGAGCCTGCACACATTTACAGCAGCTGAGAATTTGATATATATGCATTAACAGAGCAAAATAAATCACAGTGTTTGCCATAGCACCAAATAAGAGATGGAAAGAGTAAAATCAGCTGCATTCACAAACAAATATTAACACTTCATTCTTTCTCTTTCTTTAAAGTTATGGAATGGATTTTAATGTGGCCTTCATTCAGTTATAGGTGTGATATCTATTTTTTTAAAAAGTGTTATAGATTTGTATTGTATTATTTGCAGATGATCATGCTGAGAAAACAATTACAAGCAATAGTTGGGTAGGGTGAAATTAACTCACTCATTAACAAAAAAAACCCTAATCAACCCAGAATGATAAGAATAATTTTACCACTTAAAAAGGGTTCACTATTCAGAAATAATTATATCATGCGTATCTATATACATACACAACACATATATACATATGCTCTATGGTTTAGAGAATAAAAAGTCCTGTGTGCAGAACAGCAATTTACTTCCACATCGTTGATCTTTCATGCACTAAAACATCCCAAAACTATCAAATCTTTCTACAGATTATCTAGAATTCTCCCTCCTGTTATGTGGCCCTCTCTGTAAATACATTTTTATTTCAGCTTATAATAAAAACAGTTTTATTAAAATCATATGTTTATACACAGTACCAAATACTTTATACATTTGAAAGTTATCTGTACATTTTTTCACGACTACTATTTCCAGTGTAGCCAGTATTTTACATCTCATCCATCTAAGCAATACATTCACTCAGCAGACCCTGCACATCAACTCAAGGAGCAAAGCCAATTGCCAGAGAAGAGTGTTTCTGAAAAGCAGCAGAGTGAGAGTCCTGGTTCTGTGCTCTACAGGGCTTCTTCATAGCTCAACAGGTGACAAAACACATCTGCTGTGCATAACATGTCCCTGTAAAAATCACTACAGAAACACCACTTGTAAGATCTTTACAACACCTGTAACTATCATAGAAGCCATGTAAGTCAGTAACCACTTAAACAACAGTTGGTGCTCCCTGTAAAAAACATACTTGTGGAATTACAGCCATGCTTTCCCCAAATAACTGTTTCTTCTCCTAAACATGGATGGACTTCATTATCCAAGTGTTTACTGCAGTATAAATGAAGAGAATTCTAAAAATGAAGTCCTGCATTCCAAATTGCTGAGAGAGTGTACGTGGAATACATTTGTGAAGCTGTTCTATTTCAGTTGTCTCATGGCAGTACTCTGAAAAGCCCTAACTGGATTGTCACACGAATATTTAACCTTGACATCTGCAATAAATGATAGCTCTAAGCATAGTTCTAACGAAAGCCTGTGATTATCTGTTTGATCAATCTCTTCTCCCCAGATACTACAATGCAACAAGCCTGACTTCTCTATTAGGTAATTTATTTCTATTTTGGAGAGCAGTACATTTGCTTGATTATCAGAGGAAGAGAAACAGGATTCTCTTCTGTGAGTTAAGGTGGCCCACAGGAATGTTTGTCCTAAATGACAGCAACTATTTTGATGGCCTTAAACTTCTGTATGGAAATTTCTGTCAGAAAAAACTTGGTCTTTTCAAAGAAGTGAAGAACAGTAATTCATTTTAATTTAGCTTCACCTACTTTTTTTTTAATTTACAGACAACATATCGAAATTTTTGGCACTGCAAAAAAAATAAATGTTTAGTATTAAAATCCACATCTAATGTTTATTCATAATCACTGTCTGTCCTTAAGTTCTCTTTATGTTACAGAAGTAAACAGTCCTGCTTTCTACTCCACTGAGAGATTTTCATCAGCAAATCTTATGAAGTGTGCAGGGACCAACAGCATCACTTTGCATTCCTTTGTTTACTTAAACAACTATGATAGTAATTAAGCTAAGAATAACCATTAGAAAGGGCTTTTTCTAGAAGAAGGAAAGAACAGCAAAAATCTTGCACTTTGGACATTTACTGCAGGACAGCAAGATAGCAGCAAAACCTTGCATTTCCTCCCATCTCAGTTACTGCAGCCTAGTGCAGCACAGTGGGATGTGAGTTTGTGCTATCCTTCCCAGCCATCCAGAGAAAGGTTTTCTCCAACACCTTGGGATAATCATCCTAACTTTTTACCAGTTCTGTTGCCTGCAGCAGATTTTTAGCACAATAAAGAACCTGTGCATTTATATTGCTGACCAGAATGTGTCTATGGGGGCAAGATCTCCAGAAGTAAGAGGTGGAGAACCGAAAGGTCATATTCAGATGCAAGCTCTAGTGAAAAGAGATTTTAAAGGGTCCTACTGTGTATCCAGTGTGGAAAAAAGTCCTGTGCAGCATTCACCTGCATGTTAAAAGATGTTGGAAAGAACTGCCTAGCTTTGAAATGAGTGCAGGAATATGAACCAAGATAAAACAAAAATTTTAACTGCTTTTCAGTTTCCTACATAAGACCATCCCCTCTGTGACCCGAAAGTTTAATTGAAAATGACTTAACATACCATGATAATGTGATTTTTACACAGATACAAAAAAGATTACAGCCCAATAGTCATGTAAACATTCAGATTCAATTCTTTTACTCAAGGGTTTAAACTTCTACATTTTAAAGTATGCTTCCCATTTTTATTATATTGAACACCATTCTGTCTCAAGAAACCGGTTTGATTAATGTTGGATTTTTCCCAGCTGTGCTTGTCATTTATTGTCTGTATAAACTTCATATTCTTTATATACATAAACACCACACAAACTTAGAACCATTCTGATTGGTATAACACTAGGACTTAGATTTGAAGCATAATTTTTCTCTGAAGTCATGGTACTTCATATGCAACTCATTATTTAATGTATAAAATTAATCAGAATAATATATATACTACTCTTTGCACATCTGCAGTCAATTTCAAAGCGTCATATATGCACCTAATTATTTTGGTATTACTTTTGTTAAAGTGGATAAAGCAAAGATATTTTTAAGAAAATACATACTTGAGAAGTAATTTATGAAAAAAAGAACTATTCAGTCTTTAGCATGTACAGCTTTGAAATCCATCCTACAGTCTCTCCTCTTATTTTTCTCTAGTGTGTATACATATATATGGTAACAAATCCACACCAGGCATAATTCATCTCCGCTGCATGCAAAAATCTGTCTTTATGTAATAAACAGCCTAGAAATGATCTGAAATTAAATGAGTACTCACTTGTTTAGTCTTTGTTTTTGTAATGGTGTCCGAAATGGGTTTCTTCCTCTCTTTGACAGCTGTTTTAGAAAACAGTTCTTCAAACTCATGATAATCTATGGAAGGCTCTTCAATTTTTTCCCACACAAGTGAAGCACTAGAATCTCTAAAGTTAAGCAAAAGACCTATGTAGGGCAATGTCAAACTAAATAACATCATAAATGGAGGAATTAAAAAAATAAAACAGCAGCAATTTAAAAATTGTTGCCTAAATTCTACTAGCAGCATTTTGATAAGAATTACTGTTGATTCTCCCTCATACTTCTGTGTTTTCTTCTTTGTTCACACATGATAGGGTCAGGTTTATTTATATTCAGCCACTCTACATGCAGAGGAATAAAAAATAGGGTGTATATAGGCTATAAAACATACAGACATGGACAGGAAGAGAAGTAGAAATAGTTATTTATAGACCACCTGTGCAACAGTGGCAAGAACATGAAAAGAAAGAATAAATTCATCATTAAATAGCAGCAGAGAGGTTTAATAATTACTACTCAGAGACATAAAGGAAAATATTTATAAGGAAACTTCTTTTCATGACCAGTAACGATCTTTTACAAACAAAAAGCCCAAAAAACATCAACAATTGAAACCCAGTCATATCAAAGTAAGGGCTATCAGAATCGCTTTATGCAAATAAATTGCAAATTGAATCTGAGTCTGCTGAGTGTACGAGGTGAAAAAAAGAAAGTATTTCTAGGTCACTGAAGAAAGGAAAGAGAAGGATAGAATGCGTTCAGCATACCTTCCTCTAGAAGGAAGACACTACCAAAACTTGCAAGCTGCTCCAGAGAGAGACCAATGCTACTTTGAAATTTGAGGGGAATCACAAATACGACATTTTGAAAAACATTTCACAGAACACTTGGTGGCACACAGTCACCCCCGGATCTTTGATCAACACGATATGTAACCCCAAAGAACGCTGAAAACACTACCATCAAAGGGTTTCCATGTGCAAATTACTTTCACTCACTTTAAAGGTAACAGGTACCCTATTTACATATCCAACTAAATATAAAATCCTGTTTGCACCGACCTTCTCTCAAACACCTACCTAGCAGTAAAGGCTTCTGTGAATAACAAACAGTACAATCAAGACAGCCACAAAGCCAAGCCACCACTCTCTACACAACTCTATGACTTACCTTTTACTGTGGAGCTGAATTCTTGTCCAGTAAAGAGGTTTCATTGGCCGAGAAGGCTCTATCACATGTTTCCTGCTCCCCTTCTCCTGATTCATCCCCATTGCAAATAAACCAGATGGTAATGGAGGAGGAAGAAAACCACAGCCCTGTGGGACTGCTGGGTAGGTGCTGCCCTGGACTGATGCTGGGAGGGGTGGTGCACTTCCAGGCAACGGTGGTGGGGCCGGAGGAGGCATCCCCAACCCAGGCAAAGGAGGGGGTGGAGGAGGGACACCTACACCAGGCAGAGGTGGTGGAGGGGGCACACCTACACCAGGCAGAGGTGGTGGAGGAGGTGGAGGGGGCACAACTGCACCAGGCAGAGGTGGCGGAGGGGGTATAGCTGCACCAGGCAGGGGTGGAGGAGGGGGCACACCTACACCAGGCAGAGGTGGCGGAGGAGGTGGAGGGGGTACAGCTGCACCAGGCAGAGGTGGCGGAGGAGGTGGAGGGGGAACACCTATACCAGGCAGGGGGGGAGGAGGAGGTATAGCTGCACCAGGCAGAGGTGGGGGTGGCGGAGGAATGGGTGGAATGCCCGCTCCGGGAAGAGGTGGGGGAGGTGGTGGCAGTCCTGCTCCAGGAAGCGGTGGTGCTGGGGGTGGCAATCCCAGGCCAGGCAGAGGAGGAGGTGGAGGAGGGACACCAGCCCCAGGTAAAGGTGGTGGTGGAGGGGGAGGCGGGATACCCCAACCAGGCAGAGGAGATGGGACTCCTGCACCAGGCAAAGGTGGTGGTAGAGGTGGTGGAGGGAATTCAGGACATGGGAGGGGAGGAGCTGGAGGCAGCATCCGTATCTCTCCACTTGGCAAATGTGGAGGAGGAGGGAGAGGTGACATCACGGCTCCTGGGAAAGAGTGGTCCAGGTGTGGCACTGCTGAGACAGCAGAAGAAGGGAGTCCTGAGCCGGGTAGGGGTGGTGCCGGTGGTACTCCTGCCATAGACATTGGAGTAACAAAGGAGTGGCCAAGTGCTCCAGACAGGGGGGCAGCCTGGTCAGTCGCTGGCAGTGATGGGGGAATGCTACATGTGGGCTCTGGAGGCAACGAAGGGGGATGTTCGCTACAAGTTACATCTACAGTACTTAGAGGCTGATGAGAAACTGACGTTTCAGTCTCTCTTCCAAATGCGAGGGACGAATCAATTTTGGGTCCTGGAAGAGGTGACTGCGGTATACTCGGTACTGATTGGCTCGCATCCAGTGGCACTGAGATTAGCTTCGGTGACAGAATTAAGGAGATTTCAGAACAAAACGTGGGCTGTAGTTCCAGATCTGGCCCTTCACTTTTGCCCCCTCCTAAGTGCGGTGGTGGGGGTGGCTGTGGCAGTGCACTGGCTGAAGGCATTGTACGTGTTAAAAAATCCTCTGTTGGTGACGTTTGTACAGATCTCGCCTGTGACACAGTCCTGGGTGTGGTTTCCTCTTCATTCCTTTGAAGAGTCACACTGCTGAGTTCCCCAGAGACTCCGTGTGTGTGCTCATTTTCCTGCTCCCTCCCAGCAGTCTGTACCTCTGCGGCAGGGAACTGTTTCTCTAGTTCTGCAATTTTTGTCCTCAGATCCTCAATAGTTTGCTCAAGTTGTTGGATGACACTGGCACGCTCCTCAGATTTCACCTCGAAATCATCCTTTCAAAGAAAACAAATAATAAGCACAAAAGATAATAACATTTACCACAATATAAAAAATTAAATTTAGATCAAGAATATTGGATCAAGAATACTGGTATCTGAGAAGTTCAAAAACAAACTAGTTATGTTAAGGCTTGAAAAAGTGAGGAGTCATTTTGGCTAGCTACATTTTAAGTGGAAGAAGACAGTTTAGGAAAATTACTTGCTTCAATATGACACTACTTTCATCAGTACAAGCATATTTTAGACTGTGATTATGCTTGTCAAAACTAAAAATCAGTAGCAACCCCTCCCTCCTTGCAAATATCCTGACCAAGAAAGCAACCAACCACTGAGCACAAGTACTGCAAGTATTTGCCTACACATGAATATGCAGACATGGTGGTGGGAGGGCTCAGCATTACTTTAATTCTGTTAATTGAAAAAATGTTAAGTGTTTCTTCAAAGGGATGCACCATGCATAACAGACTCAACATAGTACTGACTGCTGCATTTGCATATACATCTTAGTGATACAATACAGATCAGAAATGCAGAACACTACAGATACTCTCTTTTGGAAAACAGCTAAATCTCAGAACAGAATAATTTTGCTTTTCTCCAGCCAGCATGACTAGCGAAGAAAAGAAGCAAGACGAAACTAAGGGAGAACTTTCCTCCTACCCCAAAATTAAAGCTCCTCTACCAAGTGACAGGCTGTGATAGGAAAGATTCCTGCCCAGAATGGTTGTTTTGTATTTGACAGGTTTCACATTTTTTATCTCTTTCTCTAAAGCATCTGATCCTGCTTGCTGTAGACTGAGTAAAGGAACCATTAACCTTAAAGGCACACTAATTCCTACATTTTTAAAGAAATATCAGTAATAAACAGTACTAAATTTAATGAATATGTGCTTTCATCCAAACCTACCAAAAGATATACACTTGTTCAAAAATAGCCACTTGTGCTTTTTCAGGATTGATGAACAGGAGATAGACATGATTTTACAACAAAAAAATCTTCTAATCGAGAAATTATTTTCTAGCTGCGTGCATTTACTTTTTAGTACTTTTGTTTTCTCTTTCAATTTGAAATATTAGCCAGCAGTTCAAGTATTTAGTTGAATTAAATTGTTCATGCAACAGGTTTAACAAGTGGTTACAGTAAAACTTGTTTAGTGCCTTTTTATTCCCTTTTGTAAAATCATATGCATCTCAGATTTGACCATAGGCTTACTTAATAGGAAATATTTCAAATATTCAGAGTACAGATTTTGTAAAAATGCCTGCAAATAAACATACAATATTTGACATACCAATTGCCTTGATTTGTTTCAGGAAAATGTTTTTCTTATCTTTTGACACATGACGCATTTAAAAGTAATTTTTTTTTTCTGGAAAATGAAGTTAAAACTTCCCCATTTGGGAATTATTAATAAAATATAATATTCGTCAATATTATATTAAAAGCATTTTCTGCACAGAATTGGTTTTCAGACACAAAAATTCAATTTATCTTAGAATTTCTTAGTTGTCTTAAAGCAATCCCAGAAGTTAAATAAAGACTACTACATTTAAACCAATTATTGTTTGATTTTGAAGTACTATTATAAAGAAACTTACAATCTCTTAGATTGTTTGAACTTTCTGGAACAGCAGTTTGAACCAAAAGTTATGTATTACAACTAGGTCTCCCTACCACAGGTTGAAGAAAAATGTAAAACAGAGAAAGGAACATGAAAAAATGAGTTAACACAGACATATTAAGAAAGAGTATAGTAAGAAGGAAAATAGGCTGAGAAAGACATTTCCATAACAAGTTACTCATAGTGCTTCAGTCCATCCAGTTTCCTTTAGTAACTCAAATACTTCATAGCAGCAACAGTTTTGTTGAAGAATTTCTTAATAAAGGAGGAATACAATATTTTTTATGTGTTTGTTTCATCTGCTCTTATCCCCCTACTAGTCACCCGCAAATACAGTAAGGCCTATCAATTCTTCAAAAGGCAATACTATCAAAGGAAATGTATTGCTAGGATTATTAAGGCCACACACCAGTTTTCAGCTGAGATCAAATCCAGTTTCCCCAGACTCTAATTCTCCTAAGCTCCCATTTTACACTGTAAGAACACTCCAGCAAGGATTTTATAAGAGATACAGCAAATTCACTTATGCCATAAACAAACTGCAGCCAACAGGATTAAGCACAGTTTTCAGTGGCTCTGAAGAGATTTTCCTTGCTGATGGCTGATCTCAGAACAGTTGCCTGTTTTAAAAACTCTTTTACTCTGGAGATTGGATTCAGCTTTTAACAAGAAAAAGAAGTAATTCTTGAATACTGAAATTCTACATTAGCTGCAGGAAAAACCTAGAATTCACTGTTCTACAGGACAATTTACCCTGTGGATACTGAAATTCTTTCAAGAGAAGAACTGTTTTTTAAAGTTTTTTTTAAAAATGGGCAATCCAGTGAGATGAATTAGCAATTCAGATAAGAAATGAAAATGTACTGATGAATTAAAGGGACTCTTTAGCCCATGCCCTAAGAAGCAGCGTTTCTGCTATCCTCGAGATCTGACATTTCAAACAAGCTGGTGATTTCCTATCATGTTTTACCTAACAATCACCAGCATACCCAGGTTTTCGTAAAAACAGTATTAGTATGAACAAACAAGACTTTGATGTGAATGAAGAGATATTTGTCCAGAGGATATGATGAACTTAAATTTATTTGGTCTAAAAAACAAAGAAACCAAAAGCAAAACAAAACACTTCCCCGGTATTCATGTATTTCAGTAATTATTTCAGACAGAGGTATTTTTCATTTAGACTTTCAAGATGCCCTCAGAGTAGTTTAATTGGATTTTTCCCTTTTCCCTTGTTTAAAGTCTACCTCTAGATCTGAAAGGGCTTATCAAACAAATACAAGTCACAGAATGCTTCCACTATCCTGAACAAAGAAGGAAATCAAAGCTATATAAATCCAATCAGAAATGAAAATTCTACAATTTTCTTAGAGAATAAGCAAGAGAATACTTAATTTTTCATACATGTTAAAGATGGTCAAAAGCTGTTGACAAGGACCAAAAGACTGAGATTAAAAAACCCACACATAATGAAAAGAAATTTCAATCCAGGGGACAATTCCACAGCAGAAACCTATGGGGTTTAAAAGAGATATGAGGAAACTCTGTCTTGCCTAGAGTTCTTACCCAGGACCCAGGTACTGTGGAACAGTCTTCTTTCTGTAAAGAAAGAAAGAAAGGTGGAAGCTTAACCCTTGCTTTATCCTGGTGGCTTGAGTATGAAAGAGTGAGCAGGAAAAAAACATTTCAGAGGTGTATGGCTATAGAACAGTGCCCAGCATTTCTCAAACAGGCTGTACACGTTCCATGCGCAGTGAGCTGGATGCTCAGTCTTGGACTGATGTCCTCATTGGGTTGCACTGCTAGGATTGTTTGTACATGGATGTGGGAATATTTGCTTTACTGGCTAAAGGTTGTACACTTGGATCTGCACATGTACATTACATACAATTCATTCCAATCTTGTCATGTTTTCCACACGTGCACATCAGATGTCCAGCATAAAGCTGATCTATATGGATAGAACATGTCCAGGATCTTCAAACATGTAAAAGATCGGATTGCAGCTACCTCCTGCTACAGAGTTGACAACTTAAGTTTCTCAGATGAGTGACTGAAACCTGTAGACCCTTCTGTAACTTAATTTCCAGACAGAAAAACCCCACATCTGTAAAAGTTAGCCCTAGTCTACATATATATATATAGACACACATATATGTGTGTCTATATCTATCTATCTATCTCGGCTTTCATTCACTTATATTCTTTATGAAAAGCATAATGATTTTTTTTTAAATAAACATAACGACAGTTCTTAATGATAATTTCGTGGTATTTGAAAAATAAAGACATGCTACAATTTAGTTTTAGAAGTTAATACCTTAATACTCTTAAAAGTCAAAAAGTTGCATCAGTAATTTGATAAGTTTTAGCAACTTGTCATGTAGTATCATGAAATTTCCTCTCTGGATGGAATTTATATTTACATGATAGGATTATATTTGCTTTGATTTTTTTTTTGGCCAAAAAATTTGACCTTTTAGTTTCTCTACATCACAATTCACAAATCAGAGGCTATGCTGCTACCTGGTTGCAAGAACACGCAGGAAATAGAAGCATACAGTTAAACAGGATTAAGATGGCAAAATAAGACCCCTCAGGTCTCCTAGTAAGTGTGCCTGGGAGCACTTGGTGGTACTAGCAGTGCACAGTTACTTAAAAGGATGCTCTTTCCAACTGCTCTGTTAAAAAAATGCCTCTTTTCTACGCGAAGTGAAACATTTTTGAACGCGCACGCTCACCGAATGGCACAAAGTAGAGCCACAGTAAGAATTTAATTCAGTCAGAGAAATGTGATCTCTATTCAGGTTTCTCTCTTTAAAGCTGTCTCATTTTCAAAGCTACTTCTTGCAACTGCAGATCAACCTTAAGAAAAGGAGACACAACATTTAACAGGCATTTTTAGTGCTATAGTAATTGGCAAATGAGAAGTACTGGTGGAGACTTGATTTGCATTCGAATAAAATAGCATCCATCTAATTAATTCTTGCATTTCACTCAATCTCAAGGCCCATTGCAGCATGTTATTTTTACAGCAGTAGAAGTTGAGTCAAAATTTGGCAAACTTGCCAATAGCATCAGGGAGAACTGCCGAAGGAGCAGAATTAGTATTGCACACTAGTTTCTTCCTCAGACTACCTGATTAAACCTTTTCGAGAGAAGCTTTTACTATTCTGAAGTTGCACATATGGGGACAAGGGTGTACATTTTCACAATAGTCAATGTTTCTTCCTACAACCACAAGGAAACATCATGCAGAGCTCCCCAGTATAGCAATGTATGAGGAAGCCCTGAAACAAAAACAGTGGAGTTCATTGCCCTGTCTGAAGTCCTAAAACGTATTCGGTGAATATGAGCTACTCTCCCACTCTGTCACACATTGCAACAGATGGATTACACCAGCCTGCACTATGCTGGCAATGGACTATATAGCTCTTCCTATCCTCAAGAGCTGGGACATGTCTAATCAACCAAGTGGCTTTGTAATAACCTATCATGTGTGACAAAAAACCCCCCAAACCATTTCATGCAGAAATCAATAATTATTGAAATTCAAATAATTCAAATAAAAAAACACAGAATCAACAGGGAACATACACCTTTGAAGAAAGATGCATGCATTGCAAATGCCAACTTGGAAAGCTGGAAGCCAGAGGAAAAAGAACTTAGTTTCTTGAAGTTTCTGTTCCTGAACAGTTTGAATTCCTTATCCCTGAGCTAAGTGTATTTCAGATGATAAAATCTCAGTTCTTTAAAGTATCCATTTTAATAAATAATCAACTTGAGATACATCAAGGATTGAAAGAGTTTTCTCTCTTTAAGGTGTAACTCTGAACTGTGTTGGAAAATAACGTTAGGTTATCCCCAGGCTTAACTATAATAGAAACCTTGAAAGAATTTTTGTAGACTACAGACTAGACACGGTAAAATAAAATCGCACAGAACCACTGACCACCGGCACTCTTACAAGTAAAACATGAAAATTACTTTCTACTTGCAAGATCG
>VYZQ01062458.1:21206-46870 GCA_013400655.1 Mystacornis crossleyi | reverse complement strand
AAAAAAAAAAAAAATTACCCGGAACAAAAGCAGTCAGATATTCAAACCACTGCCTTATCGTAGAGTCTCCAAACAAGTGGATTACTTTTCCTTGTAAGCACTCAGTTATATCATCTGATTTGTTAAAATTATGGATCCAGTGTGTTCTGGACCTCCACTGGTCTTCGTAATAATAACCAGAAGGGGAAGCTGTGGGATCTTCAGCTCTGTCCATACTGCTCGAATCTGGAAGAGAAAAATCCTTTGAAATTAACATGCAACCAAAGCAGCCTCCATAATCTTCATGGATACATAATCAGTGACTGCTGACAAGAGCTGGGGGGCCGATTATAATCTAATGTGGTTTAAATTAAACGGTCTCTCTGCCGCTAATGTAAAAAAGTATCTGACGCCTTTCACCCTGAGCTGGAAGTGCTCAGTGGTGGGTGTTTGCCCAGGCAGAGAGGAGCGGAGGCAGGGAGACCCGCGGAGCATCTTCCCCATCCCGGCGCGGCTCCCAGCGCGGCGGCCGCCGTGCCGCAGGGCACTGCTGCCCTCCAGCGCTCGGCCTGCGCACGGCAGCGCTGCTCGCCGGGGACACCGACCCACGGCATCAGGACAACCTGGTAACATTCAGAGAAATATCCACAAAACCCAGCATAAACCCACCAAACCCCCCCAAAAAAACCAAAACAAACACCCCGAAAACTCCTCCTATGGATTAACACATACCCCGGCACTCTAGAAGAGTGAAGTCTGAACCACAAGGCCTCCAAACCCAGAAAATGCCAGAATTAAAGTTATGACCAAAAATGTTATGTGTGCAATTTGAATATGATAATTATGAGAGTCTCTAATTCGCATAGAGAATTATTTTGTACTTTCTCTCTGATATCTAGCCCCCTCCCCATTTACTGCCTAAGGAGCAACTACACACCAGGGAAGCTCTGTTCCACAGGATGCCTTTTTAACTTGCAGAAGTTGAGTGATACCTTGCAAGCAAAGGTACCAGGATTACAGGAGATTACAGGACGAGAAGCTGCAATCTTCTGGTTTTATCAGCCAAATATTGCCATATTTCTCTTAGTAAGCAGGGTGATATTGGTACATCACCAATTGTTGTTTCAGGTTCCTCCTTTGCCATTCGTGTATTCAAATACCTCAGCTGAACAAGCATGGAGATCTTCCCCAGCACAAACACCAGCTGCATGGAGCCGACACTTCCAGCTGTTTAAACACTTGTACTCACCTTGGTGTGGAGACTGCTAAGAGCAGTCCATGCCCTGTCATAACTTAGAGCTGTGTGATAAATTGCCATGGCCAAGATCATGCCAGGGACTGTTCTAATTATGTAAAAGTACAAGCACTGGAATTCCAGAGCCCAAAAGCATCCTCTCATAGATGCTTCATTATAACACAGATGGAGCCAACCATAAGCATCTTTCCTTACAAGTATTTTTCATTGCTCTTTTTCTATTCAATATCCTCTGCATGTTGCATTAGTAGATGTTAACCTTAGAGGTTAGAGGATGTTAACCTCCTCAGACCTCACAGGGACACTGTAAAAAGCAAACTACTATTATGTTTACATAACACAAATAATATAATCACAATTACCACCAAAAAAAAGCCATCAGAAAATTTTATCACTGGATGATTCTTTAAATCTGACATCAGGGACAATGAAGGAAGAAAAAAAAACCCCAACTAATAATGTGGACTCATACAATATACAGGAATCCTACAGACAGAGATAAAAAAAAAGCCTTTACATGGTCATGCAGTTAAAGATTGATTCATAATGTGAATTCACAACTTGACTTTGTTTGATTCTAAGTTTTGATGTAAAAGCAATTCCATTTTTTACCTTTTAAATGGATTCTTTGGCTACACACACAGAGGCACACACACATATTTATATATAACAATGGTACTAAAACAACTTTTTGGTGCCCCACAGTAAATCAGCATTTCAAGTCTGTATATAGTATCATACCAGTTTTAGCCCAGAATTCAGAAATTCAGCAAGGCCTTACTTAGAGATTTTATAAAAGAGAGTTAAAACTCCAATCTGAAGTTACAAACGAAGGACAGAAACAAAAACTTGTATTTCAGAAAAAAAAGGTTTTAAAAAACTTGATCTACATTTACCACCCCACAGAAGAACATGTACAAAAAGAACAACAGCAGAACAATGAGTTTGTGCGTACCATCAAACCTCACAAATCCTCACATTCACAAGCATTATACCAATGAGTTCAGTTTATTTATTCAGACACTGCTGTACTTGGAAGGAATTTCCCTGAGGAAATGTGCTACTCCTATCAACCCTTTTTAACCCAGCATTAATCCTCAGGACATTGTAGGAAGGCTTTGATCATTCATAGCTCTCAGAAGAAGGGTGACAATCAAATTTTGAATTTGCTGCAGTTTCTGTCAGGAAATACACAAGATAAACCAACAAAAACACATCACCTAAAGGATCTGGAGAAAGAAGAGTGGGGGGTAAAATGCTGCTAGCATAGTAGCAGAACTGTATTTTTTGGGGGGGAACAGTAAAACTAAAAGCAAGAAATGCTGCAAGTTGCTTTCTGTTCAGACTATTGCCCAGGTCAGTAACTCTACCTTAAAAGTCTCCTATAACCATATGAAAGAAAAATATGAAAAGTTTTCATTTAAGAAATAATTCTCTGTGTATCACATTTTGTGCAGACTTTTTAGAAGCATAAAAAGCTTGCATTTGGATGTGAAAGAGATAAAACCTCTAAGTTTATTTTAGTATAGACTGTCTTGTCCAGAACTGTAGGTTCTGGCACCCTGTGGTAACACAAATTATAGTAATACTTGAATGCAAGTTATCAAAATCTGTTAGACAACAATCCTAACAAAGAAGGAAATTAAGAAACACCACACAGCTGCTTTCATTAGACTGAGAGTTTGGTAAGCAGTTACTCTAAGACATTTTACAGCGTGAGTAAATGCTAGGGGGGGAAAAAACATATTTTTGGCAAGAGAATAAACCTCTCTTTTCTTTTGATTTCTTTTTTTGCTAAAAATCCCATTTATATATGTAATTTCTGGAAAAACATTTTCATTATTTCTGAACTTGTATTACAGTTAACACCCAAAAGCCTTCATTGTCTCAATGCAAATCTGGTATTGATTTTTATGCCATGCTAAGAAAACAAATGAATTATTATTTGATGCCTGTTGTTCTTTTTATAAATTTAATCATGAATTAGGAACGAGGATCTTACGCAGTTCACTTTACCTGTAAATGCCTTGGGCTTTACAATGACTGAATCAGGTCCACTGGAGAATATCGGCCTTTTGATATTCACGTCACTTGAACAAAAAATGAACACAGCAATATTTGTAAACTTTACCGTAAAATTTGAAGGTAATATTAATCTCATTTTTTTCTTAATCCACTTCAAATAAGCACACAGTACTACAAATTTTTACTCTTAAGTTCACCCTGCTTCCTATAGCCGAATTCATTCTGCATTAACTTCCTCAAGATTACCATCACTATTCCAAATCCAAATTCAAAATTTCATGACACTGACATAAATCTTGTGCACACTTGTACCGATACAAATCGTAATAAAGCTATCAAGCTATCAGAGGTCTGCAAGAAGCTTTCGTGGATTTGGCACAAAGATGTTCCCAGCTTGCAGAACATGTGGGGACAAACCACTGCAAGGGTACGTGGCCACAGCAGCAGCTCCCAGATGATTGCTAAGTTCTCGTTCTATCTTTTGCTACTGTTTTGAAGAGAATCCTTGTCTATTTTTTTTTCTCCATTTAAGAAATAAATTATTTGGCATTTCTGTAAGCCCCTTTGGTCAAGGATCTCAGAGTTGAATGAAACAAACAAATAAGCAATCAAAACAAAACCAAGAAAAAGACCTTTCCCATTCCCATATGGAAACATCACCAATAAATGTAAGCTAAATTTTACAGGTGAACTGGCAGGACACAGAAAGTCAAAAGACCCACTTAGAAACTTGATAAGAAAGAGCAAAAAAAAAGAAATCCACGGGTGCTTACTTTTTATTTCTGATCTTGGTTATAACCATGCACGTTTTCCTAATTAAACTATTTGGAGCTGCTACTCTAAAATCTTTCCCAATTTAGGCCTCAAGTGAACATACTGCCAAAAGACTTTCCTTCAACATCTTTGTTGGAGAGCAAGGCAGTAGCCTACAACTACAACTGTGACACTCCACAGTAACTAACTTTAACTAAATTCAGCTGTGTAATTTCATACAGAAGCAGTTCTGTCACACCCACCCAGGCACCAAGAGATTTTTTTTTTTAATGCTGAATGCAGAAATAAAATATGACTGTGAAACTAATTTAGTTTGACACTTGAAATAGTATGCACAGATCATTTCCACTTGCATGGGTATTGCTCAGCAATTTGTTCTACCAGGTGTTTTCTTTATGACTAACTTAAAACTATTTCTAAGATTTGAAAGCCATACTGAGCAATGAGGCACACATTGCATTACATTTAAGATGACTTTTGATGAGGACAAAATCAATTGGTAATTTTTGTAAAAATAAGCCTAAAACCCAGACCCTTTTTAGGTAGTTTAGATTTGGCCAAAAATACTTCTCAAAGCATTGTTATTGATATTGCAAGTGTAGGTATGGGAACAGAAAATAAGGAAACGGTCAGACAAAAACCACCACCAGATTTAGACAGCACGCTCTTGTGAAATTCAGTCGGGTTGAATTCAAAGCACAGAAGGAGAACTACATGCCAAGTTTATTTAAGATTGCTGTCTAGAGTTCTTGCACAGCTGAATGGAGGGGAACAGACTATTCAACAGCTAACATCAAGCACCTGGTCCTGCAGATACACTGCTCCTCTAAGGCAATGTGTCATATTTAAGCAATAGGCTACAGTTTGTATAAAAACCCCCAAAGAGAACAACTTGACTGAGTATATATAAATCCAACAACATACAAACCTTTGGAAAAAGAGGCTTTCCTCTTGCGTCAGCAGACCTTTCAGATATCCGCCTTTGGCATGGCTGATTCGGCTGGCACAGGACAGTTTTCGAGGCTTGTAACAGAACCATGGCTCACCCGTGTAGAGATCCGTGAAGTTACAGACTGGGAGACCTCCAGGCAAGCAAATGTTGCACTCTGTAGTTTCTGAATACCTCCCAGACTTAAATGAGCTTTTGAAATAAACTCTGTCCGGCCTTTCCTCTCGTAAACGCAGGAGGACTTGGATTGCTTCGCTCGGGTGGACAAGGGACACAGAAACTTTGACCTCTCCTGGCCAAAGCAAGGTAAAGAAGACTTTGTAAAGGCCATTATGGCAATCTACAATCCTTCCTGCTGCTCCAGCTTTCAGCACGGGAGAATGAATTCGTGCCTGTAAATAGTCTCCACCATACTGCTTGGGTTTTCCTTGGAAATCCTTCATCCGAACGAGTACCTCTAACTCATCACCCACCTTGAAGAACCTGCTGGGTTTCACAATCACAAAGTCACTGTGTGTGGGATCAGTGCTTTGTGCAAAGGCGATTTTGCCATCAGGGGGCTTTGGCCACTCTATTGCAGCAAGCAACGATTCCTGCTCCGCTTGTTCCCTTTTGGACAAGGTCTGCTGTGCGTACCCACAGTAAGGCTTCCTGGTAGTTTTGGTTGCCTGTGACAGAGAATGCTGGACATTGTTTTCTGTTATCCAGTTCGAGCCTGAAACCGTGTCATCATCCAGGTGCTGGGGAGAAAAACATTACCTGAAGCTGTGCTATGAAATGAAACACTGTGAATAATGGATGCTTTGTCAGCAAATTATCCCAAGAGCTGGGCTTTGCTTTACAGAGCTTTGAAGCTGACCGAATGAAGCAACTTCACTAGAAGGCTCAAATCTATTACTTTGACCACGGGATTTCTAAGGAAACAGGTGGGCAACCTGTGGTTACGCTGCTTTGGTAAACAAGCATTTAAATAGATCACATCCAATGTACGACAGTATTTCGGCTATCAGTATATTTCTCTAAATACCAGCAATGTGAGAAAAAATTAAAAAAGGTTGGATGATTACGTTACAACTCCTGTTTTATTTTCTTCTGCAGTAACATTTTAGTCCTGGAGCACCATGAGATCTAATAGCTGCCCAGTGTAATGCAAGGAAATAGGGTTTCTTTGAGATGTTACACTGCAGATGAAGCTGAGGCACCCCCCTGCACACACCTTCCAGAGAAGTCTGCTGCATGTAGCAGCTGCAGTCATTTATCTGGTCACACTCACATCGCTTCTTGGCTAATTATCTGAGATGCATGTTTCCCTGTAATGTGCACATTGAAAGAAATAAAAGGACAAAAGCCCAATCCTTCTGGGACAATGCATTCATGAGCCAGTTGGCAAGTAGAATAGTGTAGGACAAGCTAGGACTAAACAGGCAAAAAACCTGTTTGTTTATTTATAAGATTTTCCAATCTATATACAGCTGCTTCTAGCACCAAATGAAAGAGCAGGCAAAGCATCCCCTAATCCACACAAAAGTTTAAAAATGAAAATAGTTAAATTCAATGCTAGACTAAGAGAGGGGACTTCTGCTGCAACTTGACATCAGTGTCCAAAACTGTATTTTCATGCAAATGACTGCTGATACCATCTTCTTTATGACATCACATAATTTTGCAGGTTTTCATTAGGAAAATTTTTAAAATAGCACAGTCTAAGACTCCAGAGATACCCATGAGACTTCTAATCAGCAAATCCAAACATACCCTTCAAATACACACAAAATCAGCAGTTAATGAGCAATTAATTATCAGGTGTATATAGCAGAACTTATCCATACTTCTATTTCATAAAGAAGGAAAATTGTTTTCCAAGCAAAGATTAAAATAATACCATTCACATAACATCAGATGATATACTAGTTTAGATTTGAAAGACTGCTAAAAGTTCAAACTACATTATTTTAAATCCTTTAAAATATCACTGTACTTACCGATACCGTAGTGTTTCCCATTTACTTTCTCCATAACAAACTGCTCAGCAATGTACTAAAAGTCACAGCACTCATATTAAAGCCTTACTCATTGTTACATACCTTTCTTAGTCCATGGAAATATCCCCAGTGTATTAAAATCATTTGAACCACCCTGAGATTCAACATATTTTTTAGAAGAGAAGTAAACCTGACAAGCAATAGAAACACACGGGCTTTTGAAGTCTGTGACATAAGAAGCTGGTTTTGATCAGCTTAAGATTAAGAGGATGAGCACATTAGGATGTAGGATGGATCACAAAATCCTCTTTGTTCGACAGCCAAGTTAACGATAAAACTTGAAACTGTAAATTGCTACATTGTAGCACTAAGATGTAAATTGACACATACCCATCTATACCCAGATGTTAACATCACAACAGAAGCTTTTGCTTCTGTTTTATATTCCTGCCCAGGATTTAATAAATTTTCCCTGAAGTCCACCTGAGATAATTCATAATTATGTTTGTTTTCCATCACAGCAAGCAAAGCTGAAGATATATGCTGCACATTACTTTTATTGGTCCAGTGAATTTCAGCCAAAGCTGAGAGTGAAACTCAGGCACAGTTCTACTTTAAATCTTGCCTACATGCATTCTTGAATTAAGCCAAGTTTCTATTTTTGGATGCCTTCACAACTTCTTCCCTTCCCTTGCTGATGCATATACATATATATGTATATATACAACACAGAAAATACTGCATGGAAATATTTTGAAAAGTTAGCTATATATTTTGATGCGTCCAATAAGCTGGTAACAATGTCTCAGCAAAAATATTTAAGCATTTTCCTAAAGGGGGGATGGAAAGGGAGAATATGTATGTATGATTAATTGCTGTTTTCAGAGTAAGTTCCCAGGAGAAAGTTCCTGGTTTTCAGTTGGTCCTTCAGTGGTTGGTATTTCAGGCTGATGGTCATGGGAAAAAGAAATCCTTTCAAATTAAGGAGATGGCTATCTAAGACAGCTTAAAAACTGACATATCCCTATTTTTAATCTTCTATAAATTTCCTCAGGGTTTTTAACTCAGTCTTCCTGTCAGAGATGTAGAAGATGCCATTTCTGGCCTAGATAGGCTTTCTGAAGTCTTTCCAGGGCCATACTTATATCCTTCAGTGTGAAAGGGTGCAGAGAGCACCAAGCCAACAAACTCATTCAGGAAACACAACACAGTCTGATGTCTCCAAATCAGTCCACCTACACAGATTTTTAGGAATGCACAAGGCCAAAGCTCTTCACTTGTATGCAGCTGAGAACAAGGACAAGCACTGCTACTTCAACATCTCCAGGTTATGACCCACTAAGCAGAACAGATCATACCACAAATATTTTCTCAGACTGTCTTCAAAGGGCCCGAGGGGGAAGGCTCCATGAAGGTAAAAGCAGAACTTCTTCCACATCCTGAAGGACCATTTCTTCTCCAACATCCTTGTTCATCTTTACAGCCCTCTCTCAAGCCCAACCAGGACCATGTATTGTTGCAGAATTATAAGCTTATGTGTGAAAATAAGCTACACCATGTATGCTATTAACAGGAGAAAATACTGCAGAGATTACCTTTGCCAGCAAAGGTAAAAAAAGCTTCAGAGTCATTTAATAAACTGAAGACCCTTGACTGGAATAAAAAAGCTTTCCAAACCATCTTCCTTTCTTGTTTCCAAGGCTCAGCTCCAAACAAGTAATTAAGTTCTCCTGCCCCTATGGATATACAAGGCCTGCCCTGAGGCAAATAATTAGCTTAGCTTGTCCCCACTCCATTTCCTACTCCCTCCTGGCATTTCCAAATCTCTGGCTCCTCTTTGTTGTCATACTGAGACTGTGCAGAATTGGGGGCTTTCTGCTGTAGTTAGTAGCCAAAACTAAATAAAATTCCTTTATAAAAAACAGATAAAGAGGATTTCTCAAGAGTGCTCTTTCTTTATGACACAGATTCTTTTACTATTCATTACAGGCTCCATGTTGGATAAAACCTGCTTTGCTGATTTCCAGGTATACTCCATTCCAGGTGTCATGTATTTAAAGTGCAATTACCAAGGGGCTTTGATTGTTTGTTTGTTGGGTTTGAGGGTTTTTTGTTTGTGTGGGAGCAGTTTGGTTTTTTGCTTTGGTGTGTTTTTTTCTATCATTACTTTTTTTAATTCACTGCATTTTGAAGCTAACCAGAACCCAAATGTGACCACAAAGTAATTTAATGGATGTCCACCAAGTAACACAGGCAGGACAGAAGAGATTACATGTCAATTAAGCACAAATAAATCCACTAGCATTTCCTGCATTAGAGATGTCATAAAAAGGAAAAAAGGAAGCTGTATTTTTATGAGAACTAATGGAAGCTTCAGCTCATCTCCTCAGCTTTTAGCATTCTCACTGCCAACCATGCAAAAATTAGATATAACATACAGATCAACCCAGGCAATAATGCTTTCAAAGATATTCTAGAAGGGTCACAGAGTACTTGGGTAGATCTGCAGTGAACACCTGTCCTCAGTTAAACACCATAATGCAGGTGGCTGATGGAAATTGCTGCTCAAAAGGTGGAACTCCATCTCAAAGCCCAGTATCTTTCACCAGCTGTTAACTCCTGCCTCGGCCTGGTACATTCCCAACAGCTGCTGCAAACCTGCGCAAGTCACTGTCACTAGAGCAGGAAACAACACAGGAGATTCCCAGGCAACAGGCATGGTGGGGAAATAAAAGTTCCAGCAGACAACATCTGAAAACTGAACAAATACCAATTCCTGAAAGGTCAGTCATCTTATTTTCAGTGATTTTAAACTCCAGGTACTTTATTTGTTGTCTACGACATATGAAATCAGTTCTCTATCACTACCATCTCACGGCACTGAGTGGCTGCTAAACTACTCTAAGTGTCAAAGCCAATCCTCAAAAGGCATCACCTGACAGTCAACTGTTCCAGAAGTAACTGGAATAAGATAAAGTTATCTTTTGTAGGCACCTGCAATTTAGCAGCAAGAAATGAAAACTTTGTTACATGTGGGAATTACCAGGTCAGCAAGCCTGCCTGGTTCCGACATTGATCTTAGCACAGTTCGTGTGTACCTGTAGGAAACTTAGTGTTAGCTTAGTGTTAACAGAAGCAAGAAACCAAAACAGCAGAGCTGAAGCTGGTGCTTTCTAAATGCTTAGAATGTTCAGAATGCCTATGCTATCGATAGCTGAAAATAGTGCACTGTAGCTAAATGATAGCCAGTGAATCTATTGTAGTGGTTAAGCAGCCAGTGGATGAGTAACGTGAATGATAAACAGAGCAAAGTCTAAAATGTCTCGGGAGTTTTGAATAAAGAGCTTTTTGCCAGAAACTGAGCCTGGGGTATATTTTGTGTCGCTCCCACCTAAACCATGACAGTTACACAATTCTTTTGTTCAGTTTCAGGTGTCTGATTTCATTCATCGTCCTGGCAAGGAACTGCCCTTCTCCCCATGCACTCTCTCTTCTAGGTGCTTTTAAATAAAATAGTGTTCACAACCAATCCTGAAGTGGTTCTGTCACTCTAAAGGTCACTGGTACAAATACACAAACTCTCCTATGTCCTGAAGGCATGACGTTCGGGCAACATCCCAATACTTCACAAAAAATTACTGTACATTTTATCTGTCTGGCTATGTTCACATAAAAAAAGTTATAAAAAAAATAAAAACACATTTATTCTGGTACAATGTGATCAACTGTGTGACCTCGAGGGAGTAGTTATTCCATACTAAAAAGCAAAGTAAATAGTAAGCTGGGTATCAAATGTTTAATGGACAGTTTATTTGTTTGCTTGGGGTTTTTTTAAACACAAGGTAAGGAAAGTAAAATTCTGACACGGGTTGGACTACTGAGAGGGTATCATTAGTAGCTTAAGAAATTAAGAGGAAACATTCCAACATGAAAAAGTATAAAATCCTAAAGCAAAAAAGAAGGGAGACTAGCTGGGGAGTAGATGACAATTGCCTTAGATTTGAGCTTTAGCCAGCTAGGTTGGATGATTTGGGGATGAGAAGTATGTCTGATGCATTTACAAACACATTCTCAGCAGTAACCAACAATAAGTTCTCCTTCCAGAACCTGAACAGATTTGGTTACAGACATTCTGTGAAAGCTTTATAAGATTTTTTTCTAGCTTTGATCTCTGACTGAAAAGAGTCAGCATAAATGCCTATACTAGACTGCCTGGGACCCTGAGCCAAGACAGAGACAAATAAAGGAGCAGGTCCATTCAGAAAAGTCAAGACAACAGAAGGGGTTAGAGTTGCACGTTACAGTGTAAAGATTTACCAGCAGCACAATACTTAACCGAGTTTGGAATAGCAGATATGTAAAGGGCAACAAAGCCACAAAGACACTTATCATGGACAGTGGCAAGAAAAAGCACAGAGCGAACACCCAACCTGCATTTTCCATTTCACTCTCAAAGCACTACCAGAGCCCTTTTCTCTAGGAAATGTAATTTTAAATGAAGAGAAAACAGTATAAGATTCTAAATATCAACACTCCTCAGGTAACATCCTAGGTCAAAAACCAAAACAAAATAAAACCACAGAAAGAAGAAACAAGATCTATCTCCCATGTAACACAAAATGGATCATGCTAACTTGTACCAAAAATCCATCAAACATAGTATTTTGATTGCCAATAGTTTCCAACAGCAGAGATGTGGGTAAAGAAAACAGACCAAACGTGTTGTGCTATTTCTTCCTGTAGACTCAGAACAATTTCTAGCACTTTATGGTTTAGACTTCTTAAACACGAGGGTAGACATGTTTAAGATCTAGTATCCTCTAATGGATTTTTCTTCTGTGCGTTCATCCAGATTTTTTGAATATATGCTTTTAGTAACTACAAAGTCTTACTGCAAGAACTTCTGCAGCTTTGCTGCAATCCATAAAAAAAACCATCCCTACTTCCTTTAAAATCAGCATCTGCAGTTTCTATTGAATGTGTCCACTAGTACTGGAATAGGTAACAAACACTCATTCTTCAGTTACTGATCCTGAGTCACTTGCGATTTTAGACTTCTCAAACATCTTCCTTACCCTTATGTGATCCTTTTCCAGTTCAACTGTATTTTTTGTGGGGTGAGGGGGTTTTACTTTTGGATCCCCTCTTTTGGATCATTTCATTTGGGCATCACTAGTCAGGAGGCAGGAGGATTCAGCAAGCAGCGTATACACAACTTAGAAGCATAAAGCAATTACTGACTGGCTCACATGCACAAAGGACAGCTATAATTTAAGGAGGTGTTAGGCTAAGAATTACAGTGCTCATCCACCAAACGCAGCACTGGAATGCCTGGCCAGGCAGGCAGCCAAGGGGCAGGGTCAACCTCCAGGGCTCCTGCAAACAGATCCTCATTCTCCTTGACTTTAATCTGGGGTTACTGACTAAGCAGTTTCAAAGTACCTCTGCATTAAAGTGATAAGTAAAATGAAGATATTTGCAAGACAGACACAGCAGAGAGGAAAAGGGAAAGGCAAATAAAAACTGCATCAGTGCAGGCCAGAGATGAACAAGCCAGCTAACGGCTCTGCGGAAAAAGACCTAGGGATTCCAGGAGACAGCAAACTCACCATGTGTCAGCAGCTCGGCATTATGGCAAGGAATTAACAAGATCCTAACCTGATGATTGAGCAAAGTTATAGTTCTCCTCAACTTGACCATGGTGAAGTCATACCTAGAACACTGTGTCTGGTTTTTGGACAACCCACACCAGAGTAAAACTGGCAAGACCAGCTAAGAACCCCTGAGATGATTAGGGAACTAGAAGGACACTAAGGGAACCAAACCTTCTTTTTTTAAATCTGGAGAAGACCAAAAGGGGATCTAACTGCAGTCTTTTACTACCTACAGGGGAGTTACAGAGGAACTGGAGTTAAAGTACACTCCAACAGGATAAGAGGCAACATCCTGTTGCACGTAAGGCAAACATCCTTCTTCCCTCTAAGAGGAATGCAGAATTGCAGCAGACTGGCTAGGTAGGTTGTGAAATCTGAGTGTCCTTGAATACTGTCGAAAGTCAAAATATCCTGTTGCAATCCAAGCTAACCCTGACACCAGCCCTTTGAAGAGGATGTTGGATTAAATATCTCCAGATATCCTTTCCACTATGAATTTCCTGTGAATCCAATTTATCGCTAAATGCTGTCAGTCAGATACAATCCTAACCTTACATTCAGAAGTTAATAATGTTGCTCAAGTCATCTTGGAGAAGAAAGAGGCTCCACTTACCTCTAACTGAAAAAAATTATGGACCAGCACCACAACAGCCAGCACTGCCATAAGCAGGCAGAAGAGCTGCAGTCTGAACGAGTCACGCCACATGGTCCATTCGTGTCTTTCCCTCCCATGTTAGACGTTGCCATGACTTCCATTCACCACAAACATGAATGTCATTTCGTCTCAGCTGAGCACGAGAGAATTCACTTGACTTCCACTTCATTCCTGCAAGTGCATTTACAAAAACTGTATTAAGTCCCCAAAATGTTACCAGAACTGAAGTCAAGTTTTACGCTGAAAGCTTTACAAGTGGTGGGACTTTGCAGGGTAATAACTAGTACAACAGAACTGTCAACAAAGGTTCTTTTTGTGGAACTCATCTGAGCAGCATTATCTATCATGTTACATAATTCTCTTGGACATGTCAAAGCAAACCCTTATCATAAAGCTGTCACCCCGAGTTGATACAAAAAAAAAAAAAAAAAGGCAAAAGAAGAGTACAAGATTTCAGTTCGGCAATCAAAAAAACCAAAACAAATCAACATCACCCTAGTGATCTGTTAGGCCACGCTGCCACCATCCAGACATCACAAGACCGAGACCTACAGCAGAAACTTCTGGGTTTAGACATCTCCTATTTACCTGTTTACACATTATTAAAGACTAAGGTGTGAAACAAGTTTGGATAAGCAAGGTAAAAGATACTTCCTCCAGTTTTCTGCTTGTTTGGAAGGCGGAAAAAATAAATCAACAATAAATCAATTAAAGAGGAGATATCTGAGTGAGTTGAAAGTGCTAAAATTTAACTTCACATATCACCTACAACATTGCATTAGATTACATCTTCCCTGTTTTGCTTTTTTATCATTCATTTTACCTCAGGTACTCATATGCAGCTCTAAAAATAAAAAAAAATAAATAAACTTCTGGAAAGAATACAGTGTGCTGGGGTTTGGTGTTTCTGGGTTTTTTTAAATCTATTAAAAGTACTGTCTTTCATAAACTTTAACATTTATAAAATATTGTTCCTTTAAGGTTGCTCAATAGCTGATCTGCTATAAAATCACAGACTTAACAGCCACTGATAAAGTTCTCACAGCTTAATGCTTGCTCAGAGTGACTCTTAAATCTTCCTTTCTTTCTGAGAAGGACAGTTTTGATGCAGTCATTTTGCAAGCGAAAAGGGCACTGTTCTTGCAGAAGCTCCAAACTTGGAAACAGAAAACAGATGGCAGGAAAGACAGTCAAAAGACACCAATCTCTCCAATCTTAATACTCTCAAAGCAGCATTACGCATATAACCATCCACCAAGTGCACCAACACAATCAAATTATTATATAAACTTTGTATAACTTTCTATAAATAGTATAACTGGGAATTTATACTATTAAGATAGTATAAATATATAGTACATATAGTCTTAAGACTGTATGAAAAATGCCATGTAAATTTAAATGAAACATAATGATACATTAAATATCAAAATCAACTAATTAAATTATTTATCAAATGACCATAGGCTAGAAAACTGAAATACATTACTGGTATAACCAGGACAGCCTCAAAATAACCACACATCAAATTGCTTTACAAGGATTATAGGGATTATAACTTCAAATGCTTTGCTGAGAATTACAGAGATTGTATTTCCGACCAATGAACAAGCATTGAAAGAGCAAGACATCCATTACAGTGAAAGTATCAAAATGACACAAAAATGCAGCTTTGTTGGAACAGCTCTGCACTAATATGACATTGGCATAAAACAGCAGCGTGGGTGGTAAATTGAGAATAAATATACCTAAATACATGAAAATGATAATTTAAGGACATATATGCCCATCTGAGGAAGAGAAACAAATACATCAGACAAAACCAGAATTTTTAATTGTGTTGCTGAGAATTCTTTCCACATCATCGAAAATCACAAGGCACTGAAAATTAATAGAATGTAATTTCAGATGCCTAAAAATGCCACAAATGCTATTCCCGTCTATTCTTATTCAAAATTTTCCATATTCTGTAAATGTCACATGCCCTAAAACATTTAAATGTACCGGTTTAGAGCTTTCTTTAAGCTAAAAGTTTAATATACTGCCAATTTCGTCACCCCTGAACAATTAACCCCGTTCATCTTTTGTATAAGGGAAACTCGTAAGTACACCAAAAAGCATTAGGTTCTTACCCTACTCCTTAAATGTTCTCTGAAGCCATCCACACAAAAGGCCAGAAAACCTTGGAAACAATACATTAAAAAATAAATATATGTATAGAAACACACACAAATACTTTAAAATAAAATTCATGCACTAGGGATTTGCTTACAGTTGCACAAAATAAAACGGCAGTTATGCCTTTTAACCTGTAAAATAACTTTTGTTTCTACAATAACCCAGGGATTTTGTTAAAGTATTTTTTTCTTTTAAACTTCAATGCCATGCCTTTGAATTTTCTGCTATTTATTGCTAAGTATTACTTTCTCTCAGCTTCGCTCCATGTTATCACAAGCCCCATTTTATCCAAGGTTAAAAAACAAAAACCGATTTAATTACATTTTTATGAACACATCATTAAATTATGCCTCATGCTCCATTATGGGATTATTGCTTTGGTTTTTTTCCCAAGTTGTCCATTACTGCCAGCTCCCTATCCCCACAGCCCTCTAAGCCACCAGCGTTACAAAAGCAGGTGTGAGTGCAATCACTCCAAATTTTGTCATGCAAATCGCAAAGGCAGAGGAGCCTCTACCTCTGGCGATGCCCAAACCATGTCACTGGGGCACAGGGGCTCGAGCGAGGCTTGATGCTCCCGAGGCTGCCAGCACGGAAAATCAGATTTGCTGCTGTTTTTCGCAGATTCCGCTCGCCAGGGCGCGGGCAGCCGGCAGCCCCCCAGCCCGCTGACATTCCGGGGGCAGCGCCGCAGCCCCCGCGGAGGTCCCGGCCGAGCACCACGGGACCGGACACGCACCCACGAGCCAGGGACGGGGCTAGCGAGCAGGAAGCACCGCTGCCGGCAATGCAAACCGCACAGCTCTGTTTTATTGCTTCAAAGGTACTTTTTAGGGTGCCGCGGGGTGGGGCATCCCCGGGGAGCGGCAAAAGGCAGCTTCAGCATCCCCGGGGAGCGGCACACGGTAGCCCCAGCATCCCCGAGGAGCGGCACAAGGCAGCCCTTGGATAGGCAGGAAGCACCTTCATTCGCCGCCGCGCTGAAATCCGAGCGGAGCGGGCAGGGCGGCCCTGCGGGCGGACGGGCCCGGCCGCGGGGACGGGGGATCGGAGCAGGGCACCCGCCAACCCCGGGACCCCGCGCCCGCCTCCCGCCCCGGGCCTCCCNGCTCCCAGACAAGCCGCCCAGGCCGCAGCGCCCGCGCCCCCTCACCGCAGCCCCCGGCGCTCCCCCGGGCCAGGCGGCGGCCTCGCCCCCGGCCCGGAGGCGCTCGCTGTATATGCACGGCTCCCGCCGCCCCTCCTTCCTCCCCGCCCCTCACACAGCAGCGGCGGCCGCCGCACCTCCTCTCGCCCCGCCCCGATAGCGGCTGTGTCCCCGCGGCCACTGCCGCGGCCTCTGTGCTGGAAAGGGGCAGTGAAAACAGACACAAAACCCGGCAAAATCATCCCTGTAATTTTTGAGCCATCGCCGGAGAAGCCAAAGAAAGCATGATGCGGGGAGGGTGGCGCGGAGCCGGGCCCTATGGCCTGGGTGGCATTACCATGGTTCCCAGCCGCAGCTCCAGACAAGAGGGAAAGCTCTGACACGAAGCATCGTAGCTCAAACGCTGTGGAGCCTGAAGGCGAACGGAGCGGGGAGCTGGAGAGGCGGTGTTTTGGACAGGGAGAAGGTTGTGGAAGGAGAGCCTGGCCACAGAGCAGCTGCAGGAACGGAGCGGGGGCGGCAGGCACGGCCCAGCACAGCAGAACCGGGCGAACGCAGCTGCATTGAAGGCAGGACTTCAAGATGCTTGATGCACGCAGTCAGCGTTGAGATTTGCACCCTGCACCAGAGCCGGGCAGCACTTTCAAACTGCGGGACATCTGCAATTAGCTTTGTAAACACTTGTAAACGTTACATAAGTTTGGGAATGCCAAAACACTCATGTGCCAACAGTTCTTTGTATGAGTGCAGGTTAAGGGCTTGAGCTTATTTTGACTAAGGAAGATGTGGGTTGCCTAAAACCAGAAACAAGACAGAGCAGCTGAAATAGTCCTGTGAATAGAATATTTTAGTCATTATAAATATTAATTGCCTACTCTTCTCTTCTGCCCCCACCCCCATCCAGCCATAGCTATTTTGAAGAAGTGACCTTACCGCTATTTTTCTCTTCCTTTCTGCATCTTACAGCAGTGGTTACCTGGTATAGATAGAAAACAAAAAATCTCAACAGGCACCAGCTTTTATTTGTACTACACACTGTAGGTCCAGAATTGAAAGCCACCTGGCTGTATAAGCAGAACATGTTAAAAAGACAGTATTTTGAAAGATAACTGGTACGGATTTATTTTTCCTCTCAATATACAAAATCTGTCAGTTCTATAGTAGTCTCATTTCTCTTCACTCGTCCTTCATGAGCCATGCAGTGCATCAAATTCCCCCACAAACTCTCCAGCTCAAAGTGCAACCTAAGGCAAAACTATCTAATTAGTGTGCCAAATGCCAAGCATTATCCCATCTCTTAATGTATCTGGGCTGATGTTGGGAGTTGAAGGTGTGGAAGGTGATAACAGTGAGAAAATCTGTCACTTCTAAGGAAATAGGTACTGCTATGCTATCTTCTGCCATATTTTACATTTTACCACCCCTCAGGGATGGGAAAGGATCCCCATGCTACTTTTCTCCATAAATTCTTCAGCTGTCATTGCAGTTAGTCTTAATGAAGGCCTAATAATGAATCGAATATGCCTTTCTAATCTCTAACGTGGTAAGCCTTTTGCACAGAGGCCAGAAACCAATTACTCAGTGTTTGCCCCCACGCTCTATAAAAGGCTCTTTGGCTATGAGTTATTTGAGTGTCAATGGCATTGGTGAGGTCTGTTCTACCTCAGGACCATGGAACATCTAAATGTCATTACTCCCAAAAGAACTACAGCTTCAGCAGCTGTTGCTCACCTTACATCCCTCCTCGTTTATCACACCAGAAGAACTTGGCAATTATTTTGAAATGAGTACAGAAAGCTAGGTAATTAAAAAGAATCAGTCTTTCCTTATTTCTTTATCCAGAATTACATGCAGTCAGATGAAGTTATGCTGGACCCCTGGCCCCATTGCCCTTCTCTCCCTTACCTGCAAAGAATAATCAGTAAAACACAGTATATTTGATAATTTAAATATTTGATATGAGACTACTGAACCTATTCTTTATTATAGGCAAGTGTTGGGGAACGTTTTGGTTTGCTCCCTGAGGCAAACTATAACACACTCCTGTGCTCAAGTATGATGAGATTTAACAAACAATGCACTGGACAGTCTGCAAAGAGCACAACCCACACTGTTCCCTTTCTATAGATATCTTTGTTTGGTTCTGTCTCTTTTTGCTACATTACCCTCACCACTTCTCCAATCTTTTTTCACTTCCACAATCATCTGGGTCTTGTCCTTCTGCAGTCTTTAGAACAGCGAGTTTCACTCTCATTTTGCACACAAGTTCAGCATGTCCCCTGGTTTCAGGCATAGCAACATTTAAGGTCTATTTAACTGTTGGAAAAAGTCTTTTGCTGACCTGGTGCCACCCGTATGGTTTTCACATCATCTGATGCTTGTAAAGGGGTAACGCTTTTGCCAGAAGAATCCTCTTCCAGCTTCCTCAAGTCCTTTCCCAAAAGGTTACAGAGAAGCTTACCTACAGGCACCATCAGCCTTTCCATGAACCTGCCTCAAGGAGCTGTGCAGCATTCCTCCTCCAGGGACAGGTTCCCACTTCTGCCAGGTGGCTCTGGTCCCCTTTGGGACTAAGAGAAACTCTTCCTGGTCTCCCTTTTCATTTCTCCACCAGACAATGGACATGGTCACAGCCGTCTCAGCCAAAGGCTGCCCTGAGTAGATCCTGCCAGTTTAACACTGACCCTGCTGCACCAAAGGAAGGAAAGCATCAGGCAGCTAGGAATATGAGAAAGCAGGCGAGAAAGGTAGCTCACCTGTTCTAATGGTAAAATAATACCTATTTCATATGCTTAAAAATTTCAGTATGTGTGAGTAAAGCCAAAGAATCAGAGACCAGAAGGAAAGCCAATCCGCTGTAAAAGTGCTGAGCTTGGGAATGAACACGCTGCAATGAGGAAAAGACCAGTGGATGAACTCTATCCTGGAGAGCTCAGCAGTATGAGACAGATGGAGAGCCAATCTTGAATATGTGGGCTCTAATACCACATGCATTTGCCCTGAACTTCAGGTTGAAGGGGCTGTAGGAGCTATTGATGGAAAGAAGAAAAGTGAGTTCAGGTTGTAGAGTTTCTCAGTGTCTCCTGTTTTTCCCCAGGTCCCACAGACTCTAAGACACAAGCAGTGGTAATCTGCTCAGCACATCTTCCATGCACTTCCCACACCAGAAGACACACTGCAAATGCTCGGGGAACTGGGTAACTTCAGCTGATGTAACAATGGACTGGAAGAGATTTCCCAAAGGCTGCTGCTTGAACGCAGTTTAGCACAACACTAAGCAAACAGCCCTGACTGCTAGACTCCTGCTTCTCACAGCCCTGCATTGTCTGACAATTGCTTAGGCTTTTCTAATGATTTATTGCTTTCAGTCCAGCACATGAACACTTTAAACACTGTGTCAGATTTTACATTTTCCAGAGCATCCTTTATGATCATGGGCTTCTCAATTTTCACAGTTTAAAGCATCTTACAAGTCAGAGGCTGTGACTTGTTTGATTTGGGCATCCTGTGCACAATTTTCTGATATTCCTTCCCGTGGTTAATATCATCTTGCACATACCAGAAAGAGCAGTTATACTGATTTTGGATGAAATAATTTTCTTCACAGTGGCTATGGTGGGTCTGTGTTTGATTTGTGCTGGAAACAGTGTTGATAACACAGGGCTGTTTTAGCCACTCCTGAGCAGTGCTTACACAGAGCCAAGGGCTTTTCTGCTTCTCACACCACCTCACAAACAAGTGGGCTGGGGTGCACACTAAGTCCTAGAACAGGTAAGAATTTCAGCCCATAAAATTAAAACTATTTCCATTTGAACAAAATGGGCCCATCCACTAGCCATCCTTTTATTCTCCAAATCTAGCCAAAGATTTTAATGTCTGATCATATTACAGATATGAATAAGAGCCAGGGACAGGAGGGACCCTCAAGATGAGCTCCTGAAGTGCGATGGTTACTATCCCTACAACACACCATTTAAACTTAGAAGTACAACTTTAAGGTCTTTAAAAGAAAAGGGCCCTGCTCTTTTCAGACCTGGAGTGGAATTACTTTAGTTATGCCTGTTTCTGACTTTTAAATAGTCGTAGAATGAGGTAAAAGGGAGCTTAAAGATCAACTAGTTCCAACTCCCTTGCCATGGGCAGGGACACACCTGCCCCACGGTGGGAAACCAGACCAGATTGCTCAATGCCCCATCCAACCTGGCCCTGAACACTTGCATGGATGGGGCATCCATTTCTCTGGGCAACCTGTTCCAGTGCCTCACCACCCTCACAATAAATACCTTCACAGAAGAGCCCCACTTACAAAATCTTTTCCTTGGTGAAGTAGAAACATATAGTAAAGAGTTTGAAAATACCCACTAACCTGCATGTGTTAAGAGTTAAGCAAAACAAAGTTAGCTTTATTGTTTCAGTTTTTGTTATTGTAATTTTTTTTTACCTTTCAGAGAACTGTGTTGCAGTAAAACGTGACTTTCATGTATGTCTGAGCTCCTCTACTGTGTTTTTTTTGTTTTGTTTTTTTTTTTTTTTCCTGTTAAAGCCTGAAAGACGTTTAATTAGTCCTCATATGCTTATCAACAGAGCAGGTATCTGACTCAACCAAGAGTAGGAGAGGCAACACCACACGTTGCAATTGTGTTTCTCTTGATAAGCCCTTAGTCTTAACTCTTTCTCTAGAAAACTCTGTATAGAATACTGCCACATCTTTTAATTTAAACACAGCAGGTAATTAAGAACACGACAGAGGGCCAGCAATAGAAACAAAGGGCTGCAAATCACGAAGAGCAATTTCAGTGTCGTTGGTGAACTCATTTCAAGGACTCTACCACACTCTTACTGTCCTAGGCCCTGGAACCGTGGCCATCAGATGCCTCAGCTGTACCAAGTAAGGAATGCTAATGCTTACCTTGTCATCACTTGCTTTCTACTCCTGAGCTTCCCATCTCCAGAAGAGCCCTCCAGTGGTAAGATTATGACTATAGCCGTAACAGTCAATATAAAGGACACTTTAAAATTTTCAATAAATGTACAAATCATTTATTTAAAATTCAAAACTCAGAGATACAAACAAAATACTTAGGAAACAATAAATCCAAAATGTAAACACTTATAGAAAATATATGAACTGTACCAATTTAACCACCCGCCATTCTTGACAAAAAACAGCAAGAAATAGAAAGAAATCAATACCCAATTGTTCTTTTTTCTCAAATTCTAGTTTAGAGGTAGAATACTCCTGTGAAAGTCTCAAAAAAATTTAATTCAGTAGAATTATGCTACAAATTAATTTGGCCCATACACCTATAAACGTAATGAAGCCAGAAAAAAGGATTCTTACTGAGAGCTCTTGTACAATAAAATTTGGCATGGCACTTTCCAAGAGATAAAGCACCTTTCCTGATAAATACTGGCTTATGTTTTTGCAAGAAAGGGATCCTGTGCTTTTTCCATTACTGACAAAGAAAACATTTAAAAATAGACAAAGTCACAACTTTTTGGTAGGCATACAGAAAGCAAGTGTTTCTCAGTAACTTGTCCTAGAAAGCAAATCTGGGGGGGAAAAAAGAGTGTAACTATCAAAAGAAGACATTTTGAAAGACTTTATGAATACTTGATGCATACTTATTTGGGTGGCACAGTCCTCAAGGGGGGAGTGGGGGGGAAGTTAATACAGCAGGGAAGGAAAAAAAAAGTGTCTTTTCTACTAGCTGGGGAACTGACCAGTTTATACATTTTATTGTTATTCAGTCAGTCTCCACTAACTGCTACAATTTTATCCTCTCAGGAAAAAGTGTATCTGTGTGAGACACACTAGAACACCAAGTTCAGTAAAAATTATCCAGGTAATCTCAAAGGAACATACATTCCATTTTTGTTCATCAAATAACCTGCTACAAGTAGAAACAAAAATTTGAATTCTTCAGACGATATATACAAATTCATTAAAAAAAGGAACAATTTGCAAGCTCAAATACAAACATTATTCGGAAAAAAACCCAACTTTTTTTTATATAGAGACTGGCTGCTAAGTGTATTATTTAAACTGCTGCATGCAAATAGTAGAACCTATGGTTGTTTAAGAAACTTAACTATCAACAACTGCTAGGCTTCTCCAATTTAGTTTAGCAAGGACTTTCTCAAGTATTTGCTGAAGGACATTTGTGGTTCAGAAACAGCAAAATAAAATTTGCAGTCTTAATGCCTTCTTGCTTTATGGTATATAGAACCACTTGTCCCAGCCTTCAGAAAAAGGCAAAAGAGTCATTTCTGCCACAGACTAGCTGAAAATAGGCTTGCATGTGCCAGCTATCTCATTTGGGGCAAAACTACTTGTGTGGTGCAGTTTAAATAGTCTGAGCTATATCTATCTGATTTTTCTGAGGCAAATTAAAGAAGCATTTGAACTGTACTCACGACAGAGCTGGAAACATTACCTGGCAAATAACCAAGTTATCTCTCCCACTAACACTGGAGGATCAGCCCAGGACAAAAGACAAGAGCTAAGCTTTTCTTCTACAAAGTACATTCTTCTGCTGAACATGAAGCCTTGCAAAAGGAAAGAATACAATATTAACATAGGAAATTTTCAGATATATTTTAGGCCTTCCAATTCCTTTACGAAATTTCCATCATCTCCAAAGGAAACTGTGCATCCCTATCCAGTTAAAAGAATATTACATACCTAGATCAAGGAAACTTATCTAAACAAAGATGAGTAAATGCTAAGCCATATTAAACTATGATACTTCCACATCATGATTCTTTGAGAGCTCAAAATTGTCTTCTTTCAGCCCTGTTTTAAGTCTATAGCCAGTTTTATTCCTCATTTTTCCACTGTATCCCTCATTATCTCTTTCCCTGTATGTATTTTAATGGTCAGGATGAAAATATTTTCTGTATATACAAACTAATTACATTTAGCCCTGTAAAAACTAAACCAAAACTTCACCATTCTTTGATTTCTCTATATTTAGGCGACTCATCTTCTACACATGCAAGATACTTTTCAGAACATTAGAAAAATTTTCTAGTATTTCACAGTTTCCCCAAAAAAGTAAGATAAAGCTGATTATTTGGCGGTACATGCTTCGCTGTACCTGCATAAAACCACTTTTGGATATACAGGTTACACATTAATAAGGACAACAGCTGACTTAGGCATTAGTTAAAATAAGCTGCCTTGCCTTTGTGCTTGCAAGCCCTAATAACAAAGGAAATGTCAAGAAACATCTAGGGCTTCCATGAAAAATTTACTCTCACCAAGTTTTCCCCCTTTGACACCTCCAAAATTAAAGGTGTTTCATCTCTAACTATGCAGCAGAAGTGACAATACAAAACATCAAAATATGTATGCTCCCCTCAGAGTCTTCAGTAAGTGAAACATTATTATCCAGGCAGTGGACTAGTTTCTCCCAGGTCTTGCAATAAAGCACTCTGCCATGAATGAGAACTTAACTGCGTTCTTCCATCTGACCACTGCCTCCAGAGTGTAAGATCTAACAGCTGCTTCACAGACTGAAATAATTCCTCTCTCAAAATCCAGAGAAAGTCTCTTGGACGTTTGGGGGGTTTTATATAAGATAGTGACATTCAGAGAGCTGAGTCCTATGAACTGTCGGTCCCCAAGCACGGCAGATTTAAAGCCAAGTTCAGAACCTTCAGAGGACAAGGGAATGATCATGTGGATTACACACTGCTGTGCCCAGATAATCAGACGTTGCGGTNGGTCCCCAAGCACGGCAGATTTAAAGCCAAGTTCAGAACCTTCAGAGGACAAGGGAATGATCACGTGGATTACACACTGCTGTGCCCAGATAATCAGATGTTGCGGTACATTAATGCGCCTGTACCATTTCAATACCCAAGCACAACTGTGCTCGAAGATCTAATTACGAATATGGTCATGCTACAAACGTGCTGTAACCACGTTCAGTTAGAAAGACAGCACATTAAGAACCTACCACCTCAGTTGTTCTGAGTTTTCTTTAATGCTCCCATGTATGCAAGGCACAGTCAAAGGTCAGCCTGACTGCAGAGCCAGCTCTTTGGAGAAGTTGGGGCCCTAGAACTTTTTTGGGGTGGGAGAAAAACAGATGATGGCTACTCTATACACAGAGGCAAGTTTTATTCTTCCAAGGTGAACTTTACCACTGGGAACATAGCTGGTACAACTCCAATACATCATTTATGTTCTAAATAAAAGGATATTTGGGGGCCTCAAGAAGATACTGGCCTCATACCAAACTCCTGAGTAGTGGTAAATTTCAGCTCAGCACCTAAAGCAGACATGCAACCAAAGCTTTCACAAAACCTAAATTATTTTACATGGTAAGGTGGCCATCAGAGTCACTTTAAAAGAGCGCTAGCTGGTTTTAGTGACACCATAGCACCAGAAGTCAACCTGTGGATCCAGAGAATTACGATAAGCATGTGTCTTTGTAACTGAGAAATGAACATTAGCAAACTACTGCAACACTGGCCTCCCAGCACACATTGCAAAATGCAGCATCAGCAAACGCAACTGACCCCTGTAAATCACAACATCAACTTTTATTTCACTAGTGTCCATCACAAATCACATGGCAAAACGGGTTGCCCTTGTCACTGTTTAAGTATCCTAAGATACCTGATCCTTTCCGATTAAAAAACCCAACATAGCAACAGCTAGGCAAGATACAAACCCTGCTGCTTTCCCGGTTTTTAAGAGGAAAGTATAGCCTAGGTATCTCAGCATATTTTCTAACAGAGAAGAAATACAACTTTTTATCCACATCTAATTAAAATGTCAAAATACTGGACATACAGGGGGGAAAAAAAACCAACCAAAAATTCCAACAGAGATATCAGGAAATAGTTTTAAGTCATGGCATTTACTTTTAGTATTTATACCTGTAGACAGAAGTAGTTGTGATCCATCAAACTCACTAATGTCTCGAAAGCCATGCAAATCCAAATCCCACACGGACATTAGCATCCTCGTGGAGCAAAACATATGACACCAAGTCTGCTGCTGTAATCCAGCAGTGCTGTCTTGGAAATGATGTTCCCAAATCACATGCCCTT
>VYZQ01062458.1:0-12352 GCA_013400655.1 Mystacornis crossleyi | reverse complement strand
GCCAGGAAAGAAACCTCAAGAAAACAAGAAACATTTGTTAACTGAACAGAACACAACACATTTCTCCTAGATACAGCTGGACAGCTCATGCAAAACAACAGAATGACAAGTAAATCAAAAATCACATTTGATTTTTGAACAGAAAGGGCTACAAAGGTCCCAACTACTGCCATTTCCCATTGATTCTTCTGTGTTATTAGTCCTTGGAAAATATTACCTTGTCTTAAAATTTGGGAATGGGACTTTATGTATACAAAGGTATAGTACTTCTGTGATTCCAGCTGACTACAACAGGTGTTGGATTTTGAAAACAACCAAAAAAAAAAAAAGGCAAGTCAAAAAGCTGGAGAAACACTGTCCTGTTTTGAAGAGAAATTACTGCCAAAAGTTTTCTTCCGACATGAAATCCCTTCCAAGAGTTTTGGCCGCTACTTATAATAAACAAACAAAACAATAAAGACAAAAGTCATAGGCAGATTATTTGCTTCTCTTACACAGTGTTTGAAAAATAGGTCAGTGGCAACAAGTGCAATTCAAACCTCTGTTCTAAACACAGCAGCTGCAGAAGCTCCCTGCAGCAGTTAATCAGCTCAGCTTTCAACTTTCAGACAACCACAACAGATACGAATTTAGGCCTGAAAGTAACATCCTTGAATAATATAAAAACATATCAGAAAAAAGGCAAAGTTTTTTTCCAGACTAAATTTTAGAAGATATCACCTAGCTCATGCAGCTAATGCAAATATGGTTATTACGTATAAACAATTAAACTATTAAAAGTTGGGTTGTTTCAAAGAAGAGAGCCCATTTTCAGTCAAAAAAATTACTGAACTTCCTTCTTTCAGTCTACCTAAAGGCAAGGTGATCTATCTTCCATATCTTACCTCATTTAAGTCTCTGATTTCATTTTCTGCCAAAGAAAAAACAGTCAAACTCTGAGGTAGGCAAACAGGGGCAGTGCGAAGTGAGGTTATAATATTTCCATGTAGCAAGAGGGTCTATAAAATAAAAATACAATGATGAAATGAATGTTTGATCAAAACCCTCAGATTTCTTTTTCAGGCATCACCGGACAAAAATACATGCAAAAGAACTATAATTAAGGTTTTCTGGTCACAGTTACCAAAAAACGCACTTGGAAACATTTTTCTCTACAGTGTGCATGTCAGAAGAGTAAACAGTATGTTTTGTCTTGATTCATGATAGGAGATAAGAGAACAAAGAGCTATGAAGAAGATATCACCATCATCTCTTTATCAAAATCATTAGAGTGGTTATAGAAAAATCACTGCTTCAGTTCCTGCAACTTGAAAACAAGGAAGAGAATTGTTACATGCTTCCCTCTAGAAATTACAGTTAATTAATTAAATGCTCTAAGACCTAGTGTTCAAATAGTGAATGTCTAAAGACAGAAATTTTCAAAGCAAATTTCTTTATGTAAAGAATGCAATAAAAACAGATAGAATAACATCTACCTTCAGCGAGGTAAGCTTGGAGAGATCACTTAATTGAGCTATGTTGTTGTCCGACAGATCAAGATGCTGAAGAGACAGACAGGAATTGATTTGTTCAATGACCTACAAAAATAAAGAAGTCAGTTACTCATAGTAACTCTTTTTTAGTCACTAAATAAAACCAGGTATCAATAACTATAAATTATTTTGAAAGCTAAAAAAACCCCACCAGCTAAGTAAGCCAACATAAAAACCATGTTTTAATACAGTTGTATTTTAAAGACAGTAATTCTTTTTCCTATTTTGGAGACTATTTCCTTATTTTCATTTCATTTTTCTATAAACCTTTTATTTTTTCCTAGACAACTCTACTCCAAAAGCTGCCCTCTTCTATTTCATAAGCCAGTAGACACAAAGCATTAACACTGTTGTTCTAACCAAAACATGTTCAGATATCTTTGCAGCATTTTCCAAATTTCTGTAACCACAAGAACCACATTCTGGTAAATGCAACAGACTAAACACTTTACCTTAAGGTTATTTCCTGCCAAATTCAGCCATTCCAGGTGCACCAAATCCTTCAGCCCTTCCACATACCCAATACTATTATGAGGCAAGTTGAGCACTCGGAGCTTGGTCAGTTTTGCTACGCCCATCATTCGCACCAAACGATTGTTGGCTACAGAGAGCTGCAGATGGACGCACGAAAGAAACAGTTGTAACTACACAGACAGAAAAAGCTTTTACTTTCAGTAGTTAAAAATCTACTCCAACAGATACTTGTTCAAGCTACATATTTCATTTTCAAGTAAATAATATAGACAAAAAAACCTGCAAGAACCGGGAAATAAATTACTGATAAAAGAACATAAGTCTTCACAACTCACTCCACAAACTTGAGAGGAAATTCTCCTAGCAAAAGCTAAATAAAGGAAAAAGAATGAGGAATTGGGTCGTATGAAAATAAGGCTTTAATATGAGAATTGCCAATTCATTGTGCAAATTGTTGCCCCATTCCTGGTGTAAAATTGCACTTACTGTCAATAAGGCAGAGGACAAATGTATTTCACACAATTCCCAAACAGGTCCTGTGCTAACAGGACTGTAACCCACAAACTTTTTAAAGGGTAAATCCTGATTAGACATACACTTCAGTAACATGATCACCAAGCTGGCAGCGTGGTGAAGGTTTGTTGTAGCAACAAACCCCACCTGTGCCAACTCAGTGTAGTTTGTCTGTAGAAGTTATCAGGCAGCTTCCAGTCTACCCAGAGGATAGACTTCCAGTGATAATACAAAATTATTTTTAAGGTTATAAAGCTCAAGTAGTCAAAAGCGAAGAAGTATCAAAATTTGAGTTATCTGACTTTCCTAAGTGTTATGATGCCCCTCCCCCATTAGGATTTATTTAGCTCATTTTTAATTACCCAGGTAATTCACAAAACAGCCTCCTCCACTATCAACTGCAGACCTCCACTGAAAACAAAGCTTTCTACTTTAGTTAGCCACCATTTATTTTCATCGGAAGACAGTAACTGCTAGCTTACTTCAATTACATAATGCGGCCTTAAGGCAGAAGATGCTAACATCATAGCACCATTATCTGATAACAATTTCAAATCAAGGAACACTGACCTGCATCAGATTCCTGCACTTCTCCAAGTGTTCCAATTTAATTATCTGGTTTTTGTCCAGAATCAGAGTCTGAGTATCAGCATCACAGGGCAAAGTTGGACCCAGTTTTTGCAATCCTTGACCTGAGCAGTTGACTACTGAGCCTTAGAATAAAAAGGAGAAAAAACAACAAAAAAAAGCACCACAAGGTTTATATACAAGAACACGTACTTGAAAAGCAATGCAAGATAAACAGATTTGTTTTATAACAGATGCAGATAATTTGAAAAAATTGATTAATTTTCTTTTCCATGTAAAACTGAAGCAAATTACTTCAGCTCAAACACCTTAAGAGTAACTGATCCAATTACTGGAATATACACATACCAGACACTGTCCCAGTTAAGAACTCTGGCAGAATTCGGGGAAAGTCACAACAGATCCTCTGAAGTGAGATGCAGCAGAATTCTGGTAGCTAAATTTAAAGGTGTGATCCTCAAAACTCCAAATTTCAAAAGAGCCTAAATTTTAAAACTCTTCAGAGATTTTAAATTCTGAGCAGCTTGACAACTGTATGTGTAAGCATTCTAACTAAACTAAGAAGCCATTCATGCAGCCATACTACAGCACTGGGGGCATTGGGATGAACAAACTGCAAACAGGCTAGCATTTCATTTACTTAATGCAACACACAATTAAAATGTTCTCTGCAAAAAGAGTTACTATATAAAGTTAAAAGGCAAACATTTGCCATCTGCAGGGAGCCTGAATCACTGGGCAGCCAAAGTGACACCTGATAATCATAATAATAGTCATACATTAAGCCTCTGCTGTGCATTTGATGTACAAACATAATTGTAGTGCTTGTTCTTCTCTGTCTGTTCAGTAAATAATGCTTCCTTTTTCAGCAACATATCCCAAATCGTGTTCTTACCCTAACATGCTGCGCATATTAATATTCTTGCAGTTTACAGGTTTTTAGGGTTTAGTGATGCTACAGATGGAGACAAATATTTTTCTGTGTACCATTTTGCCAACTAGAGAACATGCATTTCAAAAAAAGATGTCTGATGACATTTATTATATTTCTATTGTTTTTTCAAATCCATGGCTGCCCCAAGAGCTTTGTAGAGCAGCAAGGCAGAGCCAGCAACCACCACACTCCTGTCTTTGCACATTCAGAGAGAAAGTACTGCTTGTTTCTCACTCAGGCAGTCACTTCTGCAACTGCTTGGTCACTTTGATTGAACAGAGAAACTTTACATCTGCTCATTTACCCAAGGCTTTATTACAAAAATTCACAACTGCCCCTCTAGACTAGGAGGGGGGCAAGGACCCACAGTACTGAATTGCAAGAGTAATTATTTTAATCATGCACATGAGGTGTCCCATTCAAACTGGGGCACTCGGAATGTGGCTTTACATACGGTTCGCATACATTTTCAGCATTCAAGTATAACGTGACCTAACTGCTACTTAATACACACAACCATTTGCAAAGAACCTGTATTTCTATGGCGACACCATCCACCTGCTTCTCTACTCATCTAGACAGCCCTGCAGTCAGACATGCTATAATCACTTCTCCATGATGCCAGACAAAGGAAGGTTTTCACAGAGGTGTTAAACGAGCTAGGATGCTGGCGTTATCTCCCTTGTCTGGGGGTATCCTTTACGAGCACCTTCAAGATTCAGAGAAGCCTAAGTCCATCTTTCAAAATGGTCTGTCGTCCTCCTTGCAACAAGCTGGAGTCCTTTAGTTCGCCTGCTTAAGCATAGCAGTTCCGTATACAGCTTGAACTACATATATATGTATAACTCTAAGAAATTAATACGGTTCCATTCTATGAAGGCTCGTTGACATAACGCCTGGGAAACGCGATTTTCCTAATAGGCTTTCAGGAGCCAGGAAAACATTCCAAAATTGCTTATTCCTCGTTGGGCAGGGAGCAAAGAACTACACCCTCAGAAGCAGTGCTGTCTCCAAGACCTCTCAGCCCTCCCCTCTAAGGAAAACGGGCCCTGTTTCATTCAGATCCTGGCCTATAAAGGTTCTACAAGGCTGCGGGATCCTCCAGCACGATGGACAGCCGCTCTGTCCTGCCCCGATCCGGAGGCGCTCCTCAGGGCGGGAAGCGGTGCCCGCGCCGCCCCGCTCTGCCCTGGCCGCTTCCAGCCCCCGCGGGGCCCTCAGGGGCCGGCTGAGAGCGGGGCAGCAGCAGCGGAGCGGCCGAGCCGGGCCCTCACCTCGAGAGGAGGGGGCGCCGCCGCCTCCACAGCGCCGAGCCCCCCGCGCCTCTCCGAGCGCCACAGCGCCTTTCGGCGCTCACAGACCCAACAACGCGGCCCCGCCAGCCCCCGGCACCTGTCCGGGGCTGCCCTTACCCGCTCCGGCCGCCTCATCCCCCGCCCTGGCCGCAGCGCCGGTGGCCGCCATGCCCCACGCTCGACAACACCGCCAGGCAACCGAGCGCAGCGCCAAGCGCCGACAGACCGGGCCGCGCNGGGCGGCGGCGGGGGCGGCCGGGAGCGGGCCCTGCGGCCGGGAGGGCGCTGCGCCCCGGAGAGCGGCCGGGCGGTGTGCGGGGAGCGGAGGCCGCGCATTTGTCCGGAGACCGTGGTAGTGTTGATGTGGCGTCTGCCCAGGTCGCTCGGATTGAGCCGTGTGAGAACAGCATCGGTGTCCGGGTGCCGTGGCTGCCGTCAGAGCTGCTCCGCAGGAGATCCGTGCCGTGCTATAACTTGGGGTTGGGTTTTAGGATCTGGTTTGCAAAGGGAGTCTTAGAGCAGCAGGTGTAAAGTACCAAAGTTGTGTAGAAAATGCTGCTTAGACATTCTGCATCTAATGCTGAGATTCGCTGGAGCCAACCGCTGGTCTTTCAAATTATTTGAGTAGATATCTTTGGGGTAAAATAGGGTGGAGAGCCCTTTCAAGCTGTCATGTCATACGCAGACAGGACTGTCCCTGCCTGCAAACTGAGGGCTTGGCTTTTGAGTATCCCAGTACAATGATCTTGCTCCACGGAATCTCCTGCAAAATGACCAGGAGATAGACTGGTTGAATCCTTGTGAGCACTCCTGGGAGTTAAGCTGTACTTTATATTGAATTATTTAGCCAATAACAAACTAACCTGCTCATTCTGCCTGTTGTTTTAGACAAGCAGGTTAATGTCATTAGGCAAGAAGGAATCGGATGGAGCACTGGTCTCCCTGTGTTCCCTAGGCCAAGTTCTGAGTCACTCCCACATACAGGAAGTACACTGTTGTTGGAAAGAATGATGCTGGACACAGCTATTCATAGTGTGTGCCTGAAATACACAGCACCACTGGATGCAAGTGGTAATTTGGACTTTTTTCAGAAAAATGAAGCTGCTTCAGAATGCCTTGTAAGACATCAGTTTGACCTGATCTAACAAAATGCAAAACTTTAGATTTCTTGAATTGTCTTTTGAAATATTTAATATTCAGGGCTGTGTTTAAGAACTCCAAAAGCATCAGTATTGAAAACCACTGACTCAAAGAATACTTAATGCAGACTGTGATAACGTCTTTCATGGAAACAAAGCTTACACAAAACACTTTGCCTTCCCAGGTCTTTCAGTTCTTGAATGCAAAATGTGAGTCTGCATTCCTTTCCAAGAGAAACCCCCGTCAGATCAACTGGACCGTTCTGTACAGGCGTAAGCACAAGAAGGGACAGTCAGTAAGTACATACCAGCTACTGGCACTCTGAGTTGGTGACCAAAAAGATGGGGTCACTGGTCTGTTAGAGGTCACTTGAGCTTGTCAGTGTTCAGCAGAAGCACGACCCAGGCCACCAGGATGACGACTGGTCAATAATGGTGAAAATTTAAGCACAGTTACGTGAGTTTATACTCCAGCAAAACCATTGTATTTGTGTTGTAGCAGTTCTTTAAGGGACCACTCACAGCCACAGTAAGTTCAGTAGATCTTAATAACTTTAGGATGGCATATGTTTTTAAAAGTTAGTTTCAGGGAAGGTGGGTAATGCTGTTTAATATGCAGACTTTGTAAAAGTTTGGTCTTGTAAACTTCCTGGATGGTGACAGCACAGGGAGCTGATTCTGGGGTTAGGGGGGCAGAGATGGCCTTAAAAACTTTGAGCTGTAGCATAGCAGGAGGTCTTTTCTATGTAGCTGTCATTGCCTGAAAAGGATAAATCACAAAGGCATGTAGCATGAGGTATCGCCAGTGCTTTTGTTGAAACTGGCACAGCGGAAGAGCTTTGAGAAGGCTGACATCAGTGCAGTAAGTCAGTGTTCTTGCCAGTTTGGTTGACTGATCCACTTAAATAGGTGTGGAGTGTCTTTCCTTTCAGAAACACCAAAGGTTTATCCTTCCCCCGTTTTTTCTTCTGGGAGTTCCAGATGGCTGAACTTCTGACAGACATTCAGAATAATTTTTTTCTTACCTTGCTATAGAAGCCTAGAAGATTTCGGGGCTAATGTGTGTGTCTCCAACACTGATAGCTGGGGAGCCAACCAAGGATTGTTGAATAACACACTTTGAAAAGTACAGGATGGGGAAGGGGCCATACAGAGGTAGGGCAGCACTTCTGTGTACCCAACAAAAGGATTCTCTAAAGTGAGGAGTAAAATGTTACTTCGGTGTACACTTTTAAATAGCTTCAATCTCAATAGCAGCTTGTTTCTGTAAGTGTCTTCAGCCATGTATTTGATGTCTTGTGATGCTAATTGTCTGTTCGTCTCCTGCCCTCTTAGGAAGAGGTCCAAAAGAAGCGCACGCGCCGTGCTGTGAAGTTTCAAAGAGCCATCACTGGTGCCTCTCTAGCTGAGATCATGGCCAAGCGAAACCAGAAGCCCGAAGTACGAAAGGCACAGAGGGAACAAGCTATTAGGTGAGAAGTTAGAGATCAGTGGAGCTATCCCAAGATTTTCAAAGATTACAGTACTTTTCATACCAAAGCTTAAACTCTAGGTGAGCTCCATGTTTTATAACATTTTTTGTGGGTTTTTTTTGTTTGCTTTTAATCTTTGTATTTGTATGCAATACCGAGTAATCCTGGCAAGAGATAGTAGCAGCAGAGAAGGGTCTCTTCTTGCACTCTTCCATTGTATTTTTGTCACACACAGTTCTGCTGTGTCTGTAGAAATCTCCCCAGGGGGTAGTGAATATAGAGGAGAAATCTGCAGGAATACATTCCACTCCTGATCTTGGGAAGCTCTTACAGTGCTGAGACAAGGAAAGAGTGATTGGCAGACACAGATAACCTTCTCTTTTTCTGTGAATTAACAGGGCTGCAAAGGAAGCCAAGAAGGCTAAGCAGGCAACCAAGAAAACAGCTGTTTCGGCTGCAAAGGTGAGACGCAATAGGAAAATAGAAACTATGAGATGGAATGCAGTATGTTGTAACACAACACACAGCGTTCTGTGGCACTTCATTGGAAATTCCCATTCAGTTTTGAGGAATCAGTTTTGTAACTTTTTGATGTGAAAGTTCCTCAGCTAGACTTTTGTACTGAAGTTAAGCATACCCAAACAGCTGCATAGAATGAATCTTTTTTACAGAGTAAGTAAATATTACAGTAAAACAACTTTCTGACCTAATGTCAGAGATACTTAATAGATAAAAACTTGTCTGGATGTACATCTTCACTATCTAGAAACTTGGTAGCAATATACTGATGAATGCTACCATGTGTTTCATTATCACTTACAAATTAATACCATATGTTGGCTTAGTGTTATGTGTGTAAACATCTGTAAACGTGATCCCAGTATTACAGATTGTAATTCTAGTCTGATCTGATCTGATTTCCGTCAAGAGTATATACAGGGACACATTTAAGACTGCAGATAAACAGCTTCTTTTCACTGATAACTTCATTACTCCTCTACAGGTCCCTACGAAGGCAGCACCTAAGCAGAAGATTGCGAAACCAGTCAAGGTTTCTGCTCCCCGTGTTGGTGGAAAGCGCTAACTTGCCAAACTGTTGGTCATGCTGAATAAACATCTGATGGAATTCCATTACTTGTGCCATGGTCTGCTCAACTGTGTGAGATACACTGAAGGGAATGAATCTGTGAAATAACCATGTCTGGGTTTTGCAGACTGAAAAGCATCTTCCTGCATAAAACACTTGGTTCTTTAGAGAATTGGCTGTACTAGGACACATTTCCTGACTCCTCACGGAGTGGCTAAGGTAGCAGGGAAGATGGAGCTGACGTTTGAGGAGTGTTCTTGCCTGAAGGACAGAACAGCACCTAAGTTTATTCTGCATCTATGACAAATGACATAAAAAGAGTTTCTAAGCTCAGAGACACAAGCTAAAGGGGGTGTGAAGCAGTGCCATCTGTAAGTCACAAAGGTCCTCTGTTGTGGAATGCATGTAGCACGATACAGAGAATCAAATAAGGAAAAGCTTAAAAAAGGGAATGGATGGTTTCACAAACTGCATGGCTCTTACACACAAAGGTTCCGATGCAACTTCTGGGTTGGAAGGTTACAAAATGATGAATTGCTGGAAGCCGTTGCCAGGAAAAGGATGCCTGTGAAGATTGAATTGCTTTCAAATGCAGCTGATCATACACAGTCCAACTTCATTTAGGTTCATATGTAACTTGCTGAAGGCTGATACAGGTTCTCTTAGTATTTTTCCACCCTCCCACCGCTAGAGGGATTGAAATTCCTCGTGGGAATTCCTCTGTCTGCCTGAGTAACTGCACTGTGCAGACAGCGTACCCAAACTTTGCCACAGTTTTGCTGGACAAAGTCCTGACTTACTAGAACCAAAACAGAAACCAAACCTTCAGTATTTTCTGGATCAGTTAGTTGATGCCACATCTTGATGCCCATTAGCTTTTAGGGCTTGGTTTGTTACATCACTACACCAGTAAAGAAGGCAGCTGTGTTTCACAGTTTGACTTCCTGCAGTCCTTTTGGGCTTCAAAAACAATGGCTGTAGTGGGCACTGTGGGTTATGGGCTATACTTTTGAGTTAAATCTTGTTTAGGTTTTAATAGATAGGGGTCTGGATGAAGCCTGCAACCCATTTAAAAAAACCTATCTTGATTAATGAAATTTGCACCATGATCTTCCAGACAATTCTGCTTTTTGCTATTTAAAAAACCCCATAGGGGCTACTCATGTTTCGAATGAAATGGAAGGCTTTTAAGCTGATTAACACACTTGAAAGTAAAGGAACCAGAAACTGAAAAGGGAAAGAGAGGAAGAAAAGGGTTACGGAAAACCATAGGGTTTCCCTATGGTTAGGGAAAGGAATTTTTAATAATTTAAAACTGAAGGCTGAAAACAGCACTGAAAATTACCTGTGCTAGTGGTGATTATATAAATCACATTAATGTCTTGTAGAAAGCACCTGGTACCCTGAATGTGTCCTTGTGAATGCTTTCAGCTAAGAAGCTGAAAATCAAGATGAACTTCTACCGTCTACTTGAAATACCAGTGATATATATATAGAAATTGATTGGCAGATACGACTAATAAGTTAGTATTTGTTAATGCTTTGAAGTTGGCAGGCTTTGGCTGCCTGGTGTCACTGCAGTGGTGCACAGAAGTGCTTCACGATTACCTGCCCTTGATGTTTATTTCTGAGTTCCGACTGATCCAGGGAGAAGGAGTAAAGAGTAACAGCCCACCAGGTTACCCCTCTCACAAGCTACGCATCGAGTGAAGCAGGCTGTTCAGAGCAGGGCCTTAACCTAGTGTAACAGCACGTTATTCAACTCAAACATGGATGTAATAGAATGAATTAACATGGAAATTAATATAAGCCCTTGTGTTTACCTAATGCAATGTAATTGATCCTCTATCAAGTATTCATCATAAAAAATGGAGTACCTAGAAGTGTCACAGACCCATAAAATAATTTAGGTTAAAAAGGATCTCCAGAGGACATCAGTCCAACTCCTTCAAATCGCGTCTGTTTAGATCAGATTGCTTGGTATCCAGCTGAGTCTTGACCGCAGCTCCAAGGACAGAGATTCCACAACCTCCTAGGGCGAGCTGTTCCAGCTTCGACCCCTGCGGTTGTTAAAATAAACTAAACAAAAAAACTAAATACAGAACCTTTTTTTTCTATATAAATAGCGCCTTTGGCCAGTCTCGCTCCATCTGGTCAGAATCTCCCCAGTGTTTGAGGATCACTGTTCTCCAGGTGCGTCCTGCAGGCACCGAGCACGGGAAGGGTCGCTGCTGCTGCGCCGTGCCTGGGCGCGTCAGTCCGCGGTTCCTGCCTCTCATGTCTCTGTTACGGGTGTAAAAACCAGCGCAGAGCTCCGACAAGTAAAACGTGCAGTTGATACCTACAGGATTTTCTTTCTTGCCTTTTACAAATAAAACATCGCGCACTGAGCGCCCCGAGGCGTGGCTGCGGCGGCGCCCCGCCCGCGCTGGTGCTGCTGCTGGTCGGCACTAATGACCCTGCCAATCTGCTCGCAGCTCTTGCCCCCGAGGCATTGCTGGAGCAGAAGCCGCTCGTTTCGGAGCCGGGGCTGCACAGGGAGCTGCACTCGGGAACGTCCCCGGCTCCCGCCGCCACGACCGCGCCCCGGCCGCAGGCTTTGCCCGGCCCCACCATGGCCGCCCCGGCCTTCCGCCCGGCCTCTCCTTTGCCCGCTTCCAAGATGGCGGACCCGTTCCCCCGGGTGCCTTCCACGCGCACCCGCCCCTTCCCGGCCCCTCCTGCGCGCGCGCGGCTCGACGTCACTTCCGCTTGTGCAGCAGCCATTTTGTCTTTCCGCCGCCGCTGCTGCCCGAGCTTCTCCCTCCCTCCCGCCGCCGCGGGCCGCGACACTCCAGTTCCCCCCCGGGCGCGGCTCCCGCCGGGCCGGGGCCGATCCCGACCCTCCTTCCCTTATCTCGGGAGGCTCCTCCGCAGCCCCCGCGCGGCTCTGAGGGCGCGGGGCCGGCTCCCCTGCCCCCGCCGCGCCATGTCCAGCGAGGAGAGCTACCTGGCCATCCTGCGGTACCTGACGAATGAGCGGGAGCCGTACGCGCCGGGCACGGAGGGCAACGCCAAGCGGAAGATCCGCAAGGCCGCCGCCTGCTACGTGGTGCGCGGCGGCACCCTGTACTACCAGCGGCGGCAGCGCGACCAGCAGCGCTTCGCCGAGCTGGAGGTGGTGCTGCAGGCCGAGCGCCGCGCCCGCCTCATCCGCGCCGCGCACCTGGCGCCCGACGGCGCGCACCGCACCCGCCTGCAGACCTGGCAGGGGCTCTCGCAGAAGTACTGGTGGAGAGGTGAGCGCCGCGCGCGGGGCCGGCAGCGGGGGCACGGCGC
>VYZQ01062457.1:48376-66946 GCA_013400655.1 Mystacornis crossleyi | reverse complement strand
AAACTTCCAGACTCTTCTTGTATAAAACATGATTGAATTAAAATATCCTAAAGAACAGCAGTACTGAGAGTTGTTGTGTTTCTTTCCCAGTCCTGTTGCACAGTCCTTTGGCACAGAAATTCACAGACAGACCATACACCAGAAAACCTAATTTATCCCAACATTATACATAGATTAACTCTTACATGGGGANATGAAAATGCAACTGTGTTGATAGCTAGGTAGCACACATTTATTTCTACAAATTAGGAAAAAAAAATCTTTTTTTCCCTAAAGATGAATGAGGAACTTTCAGGGTCTCTGTGATCTATGTGTGCGCCATAACTGAAGAGCTTTGGCAGATTTTCCTTTGCTTCCACTACTATTACGTATCATGCATTCAGATCCTGCTCCAAAAGCCCTTGTTGTTAATTGAAGCCATACCACAGATGTCAGTGGGCTTTGGATTAGATGCTTATGTAGTTTAATGAAGCAAGCCTTCAGCTGCACTGAATTCAACAGGATTTATGCATATAAAATGCTTGGTTCGAAGCTGGGACTAGAACTAATGAATAAATTGAGTATCTCCCAAGTCCGGGCTGGATGGGGCTCTGAGCAACCTGGTCTAGTAAATGGTGTCCCTGCCCGTGGCCAAGGAGTTGGAAATGCATGATCTCTAAGGTCTCTTCCAATCCAAACCATTCTATGATTCTGTGACTCTATCAATTCTATCTAGCTCCTGCAGTGAAAGCCAGGACTGTATTAGGTATCTAAACACCATACACAGAGTATAGAGAAGAGTTCAGTTTTCTACTGTTTCTTTCAAAGATGTATCATCCACTAAAATGATGTATCATGTAAGTGTCCCATTACATGATAGGAGTACAAACAAATGGAGGACCAAAATCTACTAAACGTACAAATACATTTCAAATACCTCTGTTGGGTGGAAGATGATGTTATCTATTCTGAAGTCCCCATGAATCAGGCTTTCTTCATTATCATCAGGTGGCAAATTGTTTGCTAACCACTCAGCCAGCTTGTTCATGGCAGGAATATCTGTATGAGCAGCTGCATCATACTGTTTTTTCCAAGTTGATACCTCAAAAATACAAACACTCCAACAGATTTTTCAGTTGATTCACAAGTTTTTCAAGAGTATAAAGTTTTGAAGCACATGCTTCTGGGCTTTGACTATCACCATGTTGCTTGAAAATTCAGTAACACCCAGTACCTCTGCATTCGCAAATGTAAACTGAGATATCAAAAGATGAAATGAAGACTACATCTATTTCAATTCTACTTACATAGCTCAAACCTAGTGTTATTTCAAAAGCAACTGAGTATCATTCCCTGAGTAGAGCATTACAGAATCCACCTAAATGTAGTAGTGGCTTTACACTGTGCACAAATAATTGAACTAACTGAAGGTGTTTAATAGCTAAAATATGATCATTAACAATTTAGCTTACAAATCAAATAAACATTCAAAGATCAGACAAAACAAGAGAATGTTAAGAGCTGTACCTGTCTTTTGCAGTATCCTGGTCCTCTACCATACCCTTGGAGACCCAACGACTGTAAATCAAAGGAGTGCAACAGGGCCAGAGTTTCTATCATTGCAAGATACAGAGCAGAACGCTCTGCTGGGCCCACCTCAGGCAGTGAGATGTCTCGGAAAATCCGACCCTAGAAATAGCATAAATCATTGATACTTGGTGGGATGTACTCATCAGATGAAAAGAAGTGAAGCTACACGTTTCACGACCAAAACCCAGTGTAGTGAACCAACACTCCCTACACAATCAAGATTTGATTTTGATTTATTTTATTCCTTGCCCAGGGCCAATGGAGAGATTCACAGTAATCCCAGGTCATTAGTATATGGTGTATCTGTAGATGAATGTCTGAATTTAGAGCAGCCAATTCAGGTACTCTCAAGCCTGGAAGTACCAGGAAAAACAATCGTACTATATTGTCTCTAACAGCTACGTTGCAGAAAAAATACCAACGAAGACCTCAGGGACAAGGAGGGGCAGGCAGGGAGATGAGGGGAATGGGTGGCTTGTGCAAACAATCCAAAGAAATCTCGCTTGTTTTCTCCTATAAAGCAGCTGAATACATTTAGAAGATGGATGTGTTTTTCTACTTCCACAGTTGTTAAAAACAGAGCAGTGCAGCTCATCATAGACTGGACAGACTGTGCATTTGCGTACTTAGAAATGTAACAGGGTTTCTTCTTAAGGAATTACTTTGTTCTAGTCGAAACCAGAAAAATTCTTCATCCTTAATGTAAGAAATCTGCTTCAGATTGCTCACAGCTTTTACATTCTATTACCCTTGATTTATGGATTTCGTAGGAAGGTTAACTTAATCTTCAGAAACTGGCCCACAAAGTTAGATTTCTAATTTTCCAGTGAACCTAGACTTAGGCTAAAAATCACCAAACTTTAACAGAAAGTGTATCGACTCAGCTACAGCACCCCCAGAGTGGTGGACCACAGACAGAGCTATGTTGTGTTCTTTCTGAAACTCGTGCCTGAACAGGAATCCTGCTTTATTTTCAAGAAAAGGTGATTGTACCTCAATTCCTATCTTCAATACTAAACAGGCTGCAGGATATCCAAAGATTCAGTTTACAGACTAATTTTTTTTTCCTCTGACTTGTGTGTGCTTTTCACAGAAGCAATATGGCCTCATTTCAAGATATCCTTCCAAGAGCTCAACCAAGAACAAGAGGTTAAACACGGAGCTAAAAAACCCAACGAAGTGTGAAATAAGCCCTGGAGAAGCCGAAATCTGTGAGAATCACTGACAGCATTTCTTAAAAATATCAGAAGATTATTTACACTCATATCACAAAACTGGGCTGGGTAAGGCTCTAACAGAAAGGTTTCACACAATTTAAAAGCACCTTGTAGTAGGGAGAAGGAAAGAATTTCTCACACTGGAGGACCAACCTGCACATGCTGCATTACATAAAACTCTGTTCCAATGACAGAAACGTCACTGCAATACAACAGGGGCTCAGGCACTGGAAACCCAGCTGAAAATAAGGCTTTCTGCACACGATATTCTCTATCGACCTGAAGAAGACAGAGAAATTTAGGTTCAATTAAAACCTCCTAAACATAAAAGAGCACAGTGAATCCTCTTCAATGCTTAATTATATGCAGAGCACAGAACGTGGGAAACAATCCAGCAACTCACTGCGTTTCTGGACACATTCATCAATGTGCTGGACCATCATGCATGACCCACGTCACCTGCAATACGAAGTGTTTGGAGCTCAGTGAAGAATGTTCCTTACCTTGTGTGCTCTAGGTAAAAGGGGACCATGGGGCTTCTTCCTGAGCACAAAAGCCTTCCCACCCTTCTGAAGGTAAAAAGTTGGGTTTGACTGGCCTGAGCTGCAAAGAGAAAGATTAAAATTACTCAAAAATTCAAGTACTTACAAATTTGTAAACTTCTAACAGAAACAATACTTGCAAAAGGCACTGTGACTTGATCAGAACAAAACGGCAGGATGGAGGAAAGCATTCTTCTCGAGAGTTGTTTTGTGTGGGTTTTTTTTTTCAAATCCAGTCTTACAAGGGAGCAAGTGATAGCCTACAAAATCAGAAGTCAGAGGTTCTATTCCTGCATATAAGAAAGATGTCTTCTTTCACTGTGGAAAGGTCACACATACCAAATTTGTCCTCCTGTAGCATTTACCTCTCCTCCCTAAAGAGACATCATGAACTTATTCAAGGTATGCAGTAGACACTAACCTCAAAGCTTTCTGACTGGGAGCCAATTAAACAGAGCAGAATTCTCACTGGCTCATAATCGTACTTGTCTTTTGGAAAGCTGTATTTTAAACAATGTAAGCATAAAGGAAGCTCTCCAAATTGAATAGGAACTTTCTGTAAGAGTGTGTACTGACAAGACAAGGATGAATGGATTCAAACGGAAAGAGGATACTCTAGATTAGATATTACAAAAAAAATTCTTTACTGTGGGGGTGTTAAGGTACTGGAACAGGTTGCCCAGAGAAGCTGGCAATGCCCCATCTCTAATAGTGTTCAAGGCCAGGCTAGATGGGGCTCTGAACAACCTGGTCTAGAGAAATGTGTCCCTGCCCATGGCAGGGGATTGGAACTACATGACCTTTATNCTTTGAGGTCCCTTCCAGCCTAAATCACTCTGTGATTCTATTCTATGATTGAATTACTGATATTCTAGTACCAAGCCCCATTGTATGCCAGCCTGATCATCACGTCCAGAGATTACACTTCAAGGACAGCCTATAGGAACTAAAATTTTAAAGAATGAATGTAGGAGTCATGAAGAAAATTAAGCATTTCAATCACACACGTGTAAAAGAGAAGGACAACCCAGTTAAACCCTTCATAACACCTTGTCTATCATATTCCAGTCAAGCCCATTAATCCTTACTTTCCTCAAGGCTCTGTGCTAATCTGCATGCCTTTCTTTCCTCCTTTGGGGTAATTTTTAAGATGTATTCTGACTTAGTCCTCTAAACGATCAGACAACTCTTGGAAAATAAAAATCAAATGGACTTTTGCCTTCATTCCTCCCATTACATTTCCATTCTCCCTGAAGCAGTTTGGGCATAGTTTGTAACAGTTTAACAAGTTTAACTGACAAGTACACTGCCTAGAACAAAACAAATTTAGGCCAGCTGAAGCCTTGAACTGCAATTACAAGACAAAGTAGTAAAAGCATAAATACTAACAAAATTTTAGCAGATTTTACTATTAGCTGCTCTCCCAAGGCCCCTCCTAAAGTCTTCTCAACTGAGGTACATAGGAAGATTAGGGTACAGCTGTGGATTGAATTAATTAGTGTTTTATATTTACATCAGAAGACAATGAAAAATTGTTCAAGGTTTCTTAGTGATAGCTGCAGATAAATTAGACGAGGTCATGCCTACAAAGGAATTAATTCTTATTTTTAGAATAACTTTACTTCTAATAGTTCCTGACATCAAGTCGTGCAGCCACATCACTAATTTGCTGAAGGCAAATGAACTCAGTACTCTATGGAATAGTGGCTTTGGAGCCTGGGTGTAGCACCTCCCTCGTACACTGCCATAATGCTCTCTGGGGAATTCACGGGAATCTCGGAATTCACGGGAATTCACGGGAATCTCAGTGTAAGAACATCCTTACGCTGTTCTCGGGGATTTGCTTTACCTGGTGACAGCCTAACGCCTTTACCACTGATTTCTTAGGCCATGTATGTGCTTCTGAACAGTACTATTTGCTTTGCAATTAAAGACGGAGCAGATCAATTGAGATTTATGTGTAGGCAATGAAACAATCGTGGGTGTACGCTGAGGACAGCAGGAAGTCCACCCAACACACAGCCCGCCCATAGACTGCGTGTCAAAGGTCACCCTGGCCGCCACCGCAAACTTTTGTCTTTTCCAGCAGCTCAAGGGACGAGCTGGAACGTGCCTTTAACTGGACTAAGTCAGAATGCATCGTAAAAATCCGTCGACGGCTGCTGCCCGCCATCCCCACAGAAAAGGGCTCTACCTCTGACCACCTTCCCTGTCAGGGGGCGGCGAGCGGCTCCTCTCCTCGCCCTTCCCGGGCGCTGCGGGGCAGGGGAGCGGCGGCGGCCCCGTCACCTGTGTCAGTCACCTGTGCCACCTGTGTTACCTGTACTGCCTGACAGCCAGCGCGCCCGCGGGCTGCCGAGGGAAGCCGGGCAAGTGGCTGCTCAGGTACCGCTCCAGGCTGCCCTGGTCGAAGCGGTGCTGCCGCCGCACCTCGCTGGTGCCCGGCTCCGCCGCCATCCTCGGAGGCCGCGCCACCCGGAGGCGCCTCGGTCCGTCAGGAAAAGCGCTTCGCAGCCCCCTGACTAACAGGGCCGGTGGCTTCTCCTGGAAGACGACGTTTCCCGGGAGGCAGGTACCACCCGGGCGGACACCGCCCCTCAGCCCGCTCCGCCGCCGGGGGTGAGGAGGCGGCCCCGGGAAAGGCCCGCCCCGGCGCTTCCCGGAAGCTGCCGCGGCCGGGCACAGACGTGGCGCTGCCATGGCGGATCCCGGGCGGCTGGAGCGGCTGGAGCGGCGCGTGCGGGAGCTGGAGGAGGAGCTGGCCCGGGAGAAGCGCGGGCGGGGAGCGGCGCGGGCCCGCATCGACACCATGAGCCCCGAGGTGACCGACTCCAACCCCTACAGGTGCGGTGAGGGCTGCGGAGGGCTCTGTCAGGATGCGGAGGATGGGGAAGAGGGGAGGGCCGTGGCTTGCAACAGTGGGTCTGAGCGAAGCGGGAGAAGCACATGGAGTTGGAGAGGGCTCGGACGGGTGGGAATCGGAGGGATGGGGCTGGGTGTGCTCAGGAGGGTGTCGGGCAGTGCAGGAGGCAGGTGCTCTGTGCGGAGCAGGGGAGGGATGCTCTCGGATTTCCCGCCTGGCTGGGCTGGCAGGGGTGGATGTCAGGGTTACTTTGTATTACCTTGCTTTACGATACATGCGGGGGGAGAGAGAGAGAGAGAGAGAGAGGAAACGTTCTGAGTTTTTCGTCTAGGTTGTTAATAGGTGGGACAGGTGTTGTTATTATATGAGGTCTTGCTCTCATGAGGTCTTATTTCTCCAACTTACCTATTTTAGAGGTTGGTTTATAGAATTCTTGAACATCAGAGACCCCTTCTCTTCTAGAAATTTGATGGGGTTTTTGTTTTGTTTTGTTTGGGTTTTTTCCCCCCGCAATATAAATTAACACTTGTACTTTCATTGATATTTCCAATGAAAAAAATCCATTAGCAGGATAAAATGTAACTTTAAAATCCTTTCAGTTTGTCCTCAAAACCTGATGGTCTCTATTTATTTTGTTTTAATGTTATGTAAATCTAATCAAATCAATGAGAAAACAGTGCAAGTCTTCACTAGTTTGCTGCCATATGGTTCATTACAAAAAAAAAAGTGTCACCTTTCCTTCTGTAAATCAGGCATTCATTTACAAAAATAGCTGTGCCCTCCTGATTTCATTGATATTACTCATACCAACAGAATAAGTACATGAGTTTCTGCAGGCATGGGACTGGTGCAAATAGGAAAGCACCTACTCTGTCACTCAGACTGTACCTAGCTGGCAATCACAACTGCAGTGGAAACAGCAGGCTTGAGTTTAGTGTTTGGTGAGGTTATTTCTAAAGCAAAAGTGATTTTAAATACCTGAAAAGAAAAAAGAAAAATTGCTTTCAGAAACATAAAGAGCGTTTTCTGTGTAACATTGCTTTTTTTTTTTTTTTTAATAGTCGTTTAATGGCATTAAAAAGGATGGGAATTGTCAAAGACTATGAGGTAGGATTCTGTCTTTAACCAAACATTGCTTGCATTTTTTCCCTGAGAGGACCACTTTTGGTATACTGATCTGTATGTTATTTCTTTTCACAGAAAATCCGTACCTTTACAGTTGCAGTAGTAGGTGTAGGTGGCGTTGGCAGTGTGACTGCTGAAATGCTGACAAGGTGTGGCATTGGTAAGGTAATGAGAGTTTTTTTCTTCTATATCTTTACAGTAGATGGACCAGTCCTCTTTGTGAAGAATTTGCTTTGATTTCACTCTGTTGATTTTACCCAAGTAAAAAAATATTGTGAAGAAAGCACTCAAGAACAGCACTTGTGTAAACATCACACATGAAGAGTCTGTATTTTTATTATGCTGGTAAAATTGATTTATTTAGGGCTTAATCCTGTATCATGTGGATGACTCTTGTTTAGATGCTTGTCATCTCCACATTCTTATATGAACCCATTTATCTAATCTTCATGCTGGATTATTGCAAAAGGAAAACAAGAAAAAGGAGAGGGTATTTCACATAAAAGATAAAGTGTTATAAGAACCAAGTTTATATTCATGAAATTGAAATGTAGTAGATGCCAAACAGGTATCTTTATGACAAACATTAGTTTGTCACATGGCAGCACAGAGGAATGTGGTAAGAGAGGTGTTACTGTTCCTGTAGATTAATCTGTTGAATATTCTTAATTTACATCAAATGGAGAGATAACTTTTTATTGAGTAATTTTAATGGCTTAACAGATTGGTTCAGTTTTTCACATCCTTACAATGTTGGTACGTCTTGTATGTGACCTGAACGTGCCTGTGAGGGAGGGAGTTTGGCTGGGGATGGCTTTTTATATGTTTTTGGTTTTAGAATTAGTTTTGTTGTTCAAAACGCCTTTCCGTAGTGCTCTGTTTGCGGAGTCTCTGGAGATTCACACATGTTAAAACAATTTTATTGTAGTTGCTTCTGTTTGATTATGACAAAGTGGAACTGGCAAACATGAACAGACTCTTCTTCCAACCTCATCAAGCTGGATTAAGTAAAGTGCAAGCAGCAGAACATACTTTGAGGTATAACTTGGAGAAGTGGGTGTCAAAATGTATTTAGCCAGGATGCTGCTCCAGAAAACCAATGTTGTACTCTTAATCATTTGCAAAGGAGGATGATCTAATTTGGGAATTTGGGTATAAAATATCTGTGGGGATGATTGATACTTCAAATACATTTTCGTAGTGGCCAAAACCTTAATGTGGGTCTGCTTTTTAAGTATAGCAAGTTTTGCTCAGAAATTTGGTATAAACTATGCCACTTCAATACATTGCGGGTTTTTTTCTCATCTAAGCTGAATTTTTGACAAATACGGGTGAGTTCTAGAGCTCAGACTGGAAACTTAAGACTGCAGCAACCCTTATGAAGTTAGGGAGTAGAATGCAAATTACCATTGTATTCTTTACTATTGACTCCTGTTATTTCCTCCATAAGGAATATTAATCCTGATGTTCAGTTTGAAGTACATAACTACAACATCACAACACTGGACAATTTTGAACACTTCATGGATAGAATAAGGTAAAATCCCCAAATTTAGCATATGGCTAACTTCTGCTGATGTGTGGTTCTACATAGCCTCATGTTTTTCTTGTTGGGGCTCTTTTTCAATTTAATAACGTCCAATTGAAAACCTTTGGGAAATACATGTATATGAAGACATTCCTGCCTAGATGTGTTCTCTACAGCTGGCATTTATTTCTAGTGTTACATAGTTATTTTTTACATGAGTGCATCTTTAGATTTCCAACCAAAATTGTTGGGCTTTCCATTATGGAAAACAGATCAGATCATATCTTCAGTGCTCTGTAGTAGTTTCAGGTAGGATCTGTAGAACAAAGAAAGAAAATAGTTATTAGTGGATCTTGTAGAGATCTGAAATTACACCATTTGCAGTTCTGTTGTACAAAGATATAGTTCTCCGATACTTTGTACTGTGAGTTTATACTGTATAAAACCGAGTCTAAAATGCTCGTGTATTTAAATCCCAGCTTCAGCATGATGTTGTTTCTACTGCAGATCTAAGATGCTGGTTGTATTTGTACTGCATTTGCACGAGTTTTGTTAGAAATGCACTTCCCATGGGCTTCTGTACTCTAAAGCAGAGTGCTGGTTGCCGTGTTGGTGTTTTGTTCTACCAGCAGTTTCATGCAAAGTTCTGATGCTTGTTTCAGTAACGGTGCTCTGGAGGAAGGGAAGCCTGTGGATCTGGTTCTAAGCTGTGTGGACAACTTTGAGGCTCGCATGGCAATTAACACGGTAAGGCCACCAAAGGCACAAGCTTGTGGAAGTCTGTTTTCTCCTTTAAATAATGTTAGGAATTGTGGGACTATAGAAGAGATAGGAACTTTAAAAGAATCTCCTAAGAAATGTCCCTTGGCTTGCGGAATCTGAGCTTTTGCCCAGTTCTTATAATCCCATGTTATGTGTATAATTATTACTGAAGACTTTTAAGTTACTAGCAGCTGATGGTTAGAAAAGGTCAAAGTGTCATAAGCTCCGTCTTTTCAAATTACTCTGTTTATATAAAGGTATTTTAAAAGACTGGTATGTTCAATCTTACAACCTTTTAAAGACTTTCTGTAGCTAATTGTATACTTCATATGACTTTTTGTATACTAAAAATGCTGTTTCTTCAATCAAACTGTTTTTCTTTGTAGTAGCAGCCAATGTAGGGTATATGCCAAATGTATGTTTTCTGTTATCCTTCAGCTGACTTGATCCATAAATTGCAGGCACTGTATCCAAGCCTCTAAAAATAGTTTGTGGAATTACATTCTGTAGTGTGCTGCAACTGGGTCACTAATATCTGTATTTGTTAAAACATCTCAGGTCCTCAGGAAAGTACAAAGGGCTGGCTTCATGAGGGCAGCTCTGATTTGCTGTTTGATTTGGCCTTTGATAAATAATTTCTCTTCTATCTCTTCATGTCCCTTTTTCTGACCCTAGCCTTTTTGCCCGAAAGCGGGGAGATAAATGTGTTTCATCACTCCCAATTTATCACATTGTTTGGGTTTCTTTTCTTGTCATTAACCTTTTGCAGTGCTGATGTGTGTGTTTCTGTGTTTATAAGGCCTGCAATGAACTTGGACAAATCTGGATGGAGTCTGGAGTGAGTGAAAATGCAGTGTCAGGACACATACAGCTGATCATACCCGGTGAATCCGCTTGTTTTGCGGTACGTGGTGCTCTGCTGAACTGCTCACTTGCCTTTTAGAGTGGGACTGGGAATGTGAAGATTAGCTGGCTAGTGAGTGTGATCCTGGCACAGCGGATGCAGTAGCCTAAAATCTTCTGTCAGGTTTCTTGAATGCTTTTTTTACAGCTTAATTTCTCTACTGCCCCTCAGTGTGCTCCTCCACTTGTAGTAGCTGCAAATATTGATGAGAAGACATTGAAACGAGAAGGAGTTTGTGCAGCCAGTCTTCCTACAACCATGGGTGTTGTGGCAGGAATGCTGGTACAAAATGTTCTCAAGTAAGTGACTGAGTTGTTGCTATTTGATGTGTACAGCAAAATATGAGAAAATAACCCTGAATGAATATTTCATAATGACAGGTCGGGTTCCTTTTACATTTCCTGATGGTATTGGCAACATTGAACAGGGCCAAAATACACCGTGCTTGAATTTTAAATAGGGCTTATTTAAGGGGTAAGAAACAGTCTCAGGGTTTTCCAAAGAATTTCTTTTACTGCAGACACACGTGCACTTTTTTTTCCTTAGTTCTGCATGTAAACATGCTCTGATTTGACATCATTAAGTCGTACATAAAAAATGCTACAGTGCTGACTTGTCTTTGAAATTTTGTACGTGGACAAAGAATAAATTACTTCTCTTGCAGTGTTCGTGTTCTAAAAACCTTAGGGGAATTAAAAATAGTTATAGAGCAATATGGCATATTTTAATATTTGAAAAAGTACAGTCCCGTGACTCCAACTGATGAAAGAATTGCATGCATTGGCAAGGAAAATATTTGAACAACTTTGTACTCATTTTCAAAATGATGCAGTGTTTTACAAGAATCTTTGAGACTGAGATTGTATTTAGTCTGCTTTTAGCCTTAGCTTGGTTTGGTCAGTAACACAAAAATTTCAAGTTACCAAGGAATACAAGTACTGTTTGCAGACATGCCCATAAACAACAAAGCTTCATTTTCAGCTGTGAAGAGAGAGGTGCTTTTCTTGAACAAAGAATATAAACATTGCAGCTTAATTGGAATCTTTGTTTTAATTGCAAATCTGACCCTACAATAAAGATGACTAAAATGATTCTGATTGGCTCTGAAAACTTCCCTGTTGTAATACAGGACACCTGAGTGTTCCAAGCGATGGATTAAGGCATGGGAGAAAACTGTTATATCTTGTAAAAGCTCTAAATAAATTTTTTCTGAGACTGCAATTGAGTTATTCTCACACACCATGAGAGGATTGGATTCTATACTGATCCAGTTATTCCGTTGCCAGCTGACTACAGCATGACTGGATTTAATTACAGTAACTCTACCAACTGCACGAGTGTGAAAGTGTATTCTGAGTTTTTGAGGAAAAATTACTCCTTGAGCAACTGAAGTTTTAGGTTTGCACCTGTATTACAAGGTCCTTCTTTCTCTGTGTTTCTAGATACCTGTTAAATTTTGGTACTGTAAGTTACTATCTTGGTTACAATGCGATGCAGGATTTTTTCCCAACTATGTCTATGAAGCCAAACCCCCAATGTAGTGACCACAATTGCAGAAAACAGCAAGAAAATTATAAGGTAAAATGGTTTGGGTTTGTGGGTTTGTTTGGGGGCGTTTTTATCCCCTTTCTTAAAATCTTAAGAACAAAGCAAGCTACAAATCTCTAGTAAAAGAAAACGTTCATTGCTACTCAAATTTTCAGCAGTCTTGTCTTCACATGGTTGCACATTTCTAAATATACAGTACTTAGTGTTATCTTAAAGGGTAGGAGGAATGGCTTGCATTCAGTTAAGTAATATTTTCTTCTACATAATTGCTCAACCTTTCTGGCAGCTGTATCTTTCTGAGTGTTAATGAGTTTGGTGTTTCAACTTGCAGGTATTCTGCCTTTCTGCTCCTAAGCAATCACCATTTAAAACTTTCTTATCTTACATATTGGAAGGAATGTGAATATTAGGCTTGATCTTCTTTGCTGTTGTTGGAAATTGGACTGTTAATTTTTGGTTATTGAGGGGTTTATTTTTTTGTGTTTTCCCTCCAGAAAAAAGAAGCTGCAAGACCTAAAGAAGAAGTAATTGAAAAGGAAGAAGAAATAGTACATGAAGACAATGACTGGGGTAAGTCATCAACTAAAGGATGTTCCCAATACTGAGATTCAATTTGGGTGAACACCATTTAGGATACATATAATGCTTATAGTTCCTATTTATTGTAACTTACACTGTGTAATTACTGTTGGCTTTTCACAGGTTTGGAAAGTAATTTTACCACAGCTTGATGATGTGTTTGTAGTGCAATATGCAGGTTTTAGGCTCAAAATGTAACTGCTGCTTAAATAAAGAATTTTCTCAGAGGATCGTCTGAAGAGGAGAGAGATGTGACAAGATGTATTAACTGCATATTTCTTTTAAATATACTAAAGAGCAGTTGTCATTTCCATAACCACTGTGCTGAGGCATCCCATGGATTTTTATATTCCTCTGAGGGTTTTAAATTAGAAGGAATTGTCTTAAGGATTAGAAGGAATTGTCTTAATGCATGGTAAATGTTTTATATAACCATTTATATAAAGAATGGAGACATACATGTTTATTACATGAGAAAGAAAATAATCTTACCTTACAATTGAGAGAAGTGTCCTCATGGTAAGATTTAAATGGTACAAACAAGGACAAGGTGCCATTCTTGTCCACAAGTTGCCTACATAGAATAATTTCATATATTGTAAAGGGAAGATATTTTGTATTGATGATGGAATGAAGTTATTGAACTCAAAGGGTTTCCTGCTTTTAATTGTTTTCTGTTTTGGAAAAGTAGCTGCAGCTTTCCTCTCACTGTGATAGCTTGGTGATTAAAGAACTTTTTCTTCTAACTTTTAATGGAGTTCTTGTCTCCTTTTAATGCAAAGGCATTGAATTAGTATCAGAAATTTCAGAAGACGAGTTGAAGGCTGCATCTGGCCCGGTCCCTGAGCTTCCTGAGGGAATTAGTGTAGCATATACTATCCCAGACAAGGTAATGTATTTATTCTTTATGAATTTTTGAAATACACATTGTTGATTAAATTTACAATACCAACCAGTTTGGTTCCCCTTTAAACCTAAAACAGAATTCCATCTTGAATAATTCCAGTGAAACTGGACCCTCAGTACGTTCCATGGTCCAGTTCTGTGTTTCTATTAAATACATTTCTTTAAATGTGGATGCTAGTGTGATTGTACTTCTGAGATGATAGGAATGAATGCATTTGGGGGCTGGGGAAGGACAGCAAATGTGAATTTCTCAGTTGATATTTTGGTGACTAATTAATTTTTACCATCTATATCTTGTAAAAGCTGTATATAGTCAAAGAGCAATGAGTATACCTGGGGAACATAGAATCTGAATGTATTGCAGTAAGAACATTCTAACTCCTAGTCAAAATAGTTTACAATTTAAGCTTAAAATCACTTAGGCCTAATCTCACAATCGAGTGCCTGGTTCTAGGAAAATGGTGTGATGTAACAGCAATAAAGCTGATGTGTGTGTGGGGGGTTTTCTTTACTTTTTTTGTTGACAACTTTTTCTTCCTATTCCTAACAGGAAGAGAATTTAATAACTGGGGAGACAGTAGCAGAGTCTGAAGAAAGCCTAGAAGAACTCATGGCCAAAATGAGAAACATGTAGAAAAACAAATATTAAATAAGTACAACTTCCATGAGTTTGGATGGACACTGGATTTTAAGAAGGCCAGATTTCTTACTTTTTTTCTTTTTTTTTACCGCCACTGAAGCTTACCTTTACTTTTCTAATGAAACAGAACTGTTACAGGGGCAGGACAGACACAGACTTACATTGTTTATATTCTGTTTTCTCGTCACGTCTTTATTAACATACAGAGCTGTGCTACTGTAAATTTTAGTGACTCAGCATTGCTAGCATCCAGATATTAAGTGGAAAATAAAAGGACATGGATAAACTAAAAAAAGCAGGCACAGCACATTATATGCCCTATCATGCGATGAGAACAGCACATAGAACAGGACAAGGGAAAGATGAAATCTGCTGGTGGACTGAGTAGGTGAAGGACAGGTGATAATGCCTCTCTCATGTTGTTGCTCCTGATTTTCCAGGCACTTGTACTTGCTTGTTGTTCACTTGTCCAAAGTCTTGGCATGAATCATGCTGTGGCTACTTTTTCTGATTAATGAGAAATCTAAGTCTTTCCATCTGCCTTAAATATCCCTGGGATGGAATTTTCTTTATCACTGTTTTGTACACGATAATGTTTTGAGTATACTGTAAGAAAGTGAAGTCTTTTGTTAGTATTACATTAGCAGACTGCATATCAACATGTCACTGTGTTTCCTGGCAGATGCGTTTCATGACAAAATTATGAGCAACATTGGAAAGAACCAGAGATTTTACCTACCTTTTCAAAAGTCTATTTTTGTTGGTTACTGAAAGTTTAGCTGTAATTCTGATCGTTGCCCATCACATGGGCTATATTAAGGAACGTAAGTCTGAGTTTGCATAGGAAGTCTTCTAAAAGTAGATGCTATAAATTTTTAATTTTGCAAATATCTTCATTGGAGTAGCTCAGCTGTTGTATTTGTCTTGTAAATGACATTAGTACAGTCATATAACCTTTCAGATGGCCACGTGTTAAACTGACCTGTAAATATTTGCATCCTGGAGTGCCAGTACCCTGCAAAACTGGAAGAATAAATTTCAAATATTTTAACTACTGTGGGCATGTGATCCAGAACCTGGTAATTATTTCAGCTTGGCTTAGAAGAAGGTAAATTTCAGCCTTGGCAGTATAATACAAATATTTCCAAGTTGGGCTCTTCAAAAAACTTTTCCACAACGTGATGCAGCCAACACAGAGCCAGTCAGTAACGGCAGTGGTAGTATCCCACTAAAGTGTAAAGAGAGAGTAATATCATGGTGGTGCTTCTGTTTCTTAGGTCACCTGAATGAATACCTATTAGTTCTACTAATAATTAGTTTTAAAATGTTTCATTTCTAAGTAACAGTTACAAACTTCAAAATCAGTTTCCTCCGCAGATGACCTCAGATTATATTATACACAGAAAAATGATTTCTGAAACAAGTGAGGGAGATTTTGGGTGGGTTTTGAGTGTGGGGCATTATACTGTAAAACCAAAGTGGCTTTTTTGGATTGAGTTCTGTTTTGGAGAAATGAGGTTTTAGAAATGAACTGTAAAGAAAGATAGGAAATAGAATAATGAGACCATTAAAAAGGTAGATACTTGAATCTGTGTCGCTAAGTCTACGTTAGCTTGATCCAGTGGCAATTTATGTGTTACTTATATTTCTCTGTGACTTTCACCTTTCTGTTGGGAACAATAAAAGTCAGGCACACAGCTGGCTCTGGAGATGCTGAGGCAAATGGCTGACTCATTTCTACAACAGCTCAGTTCATCCTGACTCTTAATTATTTGGCTGACATGACTGCTATCACAGGAGTAGCAGCTTTACGAGAGGCAACTTCAAGTACACTTTTATGAGGGAATTAATACACTTTTTATGCCCTATTAGAGAGTACACAAAATGGCTCTCGTGTTACTTTTAGACTTCAACTTGTATATACAAGAAGAATTTGAAATAATCAGAAAATAAATTAAAGATGATTGTATGTGTCAATGGTTAAAATTATTTAAAAATAAACAGCATCTGAAAAAGCAGCGTTAAGGATTTTTTTTTAATTAAGAAGACATTTACATGTACAATGTACTCCAGTTGTAAAACAGACGAGAAAATTTACTGGTTATGAACTAACAAATCAATCACATTGCCATGATTACATCCAGCTTTGTTTATCTGGCAATCTTATAAAAGAAGTGTTCAGTTTTTACCGTGTCTCGAACGTTATTAAGATGTTGATATTCTGACAGTGTAATTAAATCTCCATTGGAACTGGTGACCTTCTGCTTTGGGGTGGAGTTCTACATGGAAGTATTATCTGGCAAACCCCATATATACAAATGACTTTTCCTTGCTGTCCATGAGGTACAACTCCACGGAAACTGTCTCGTAAGCTTTCTTTGGGTTCACAGGGTAGGCACGTGGATCCCTCACTGTCTTTGCTAAATGACAGTGGATGGCTGGGATCTGATACTTTTTAGGAATCAATTTTTTATTTTAATTTTTTTCTATTCTAAAACCAACCCTGCAACCTATGAGGAAGTTGGAGGGAAGTTGCTCAATGGAAGAGTAACAGTTCGGCTACAGTAACACTGAGGATCTAGAAAGTAACTTCTTATTTAAGCTACCAACAATAAGGAAAACTGTTTAGGAGAGGAAGCTGTATCACTGTACATGTTAAAATCAGAGCAGAGGTGACAAGCTAGACCAGACATCTGATAATTCTTCAGAGGAGAGAATCACCAGCTCTAAGAACATCAGGCAACATAAACACACACGAGCTGAGTAGGTTGAGGTTTTGGGGGTTTATTTTGGTTTGGGGGGTTTTGCGTGTGTATTTGTTTGTTCTGCCTTTTGCCCCTCTTCTTAGCTGGTGAGAATCCTGCAAAGAACCTTCCAATTTCCAAAACTTTCCAAGGTGGCTGAAATAGAGTGGTAAAACCCTTGCTTTGCTTACAAACCCATTTACTGAATAAGAGGAAAATATCCAGAGAGCTATTACCAAGTGTCAACTCCTAGTACTCTATCGTAATACCTTCAAGAGCTATTTCTGATTTTTTTCAACTAAACCTTAATCTTAAAAATCAAATTTGAGTTGTATATTTGTGCTGTCAGTTTTATATACCTTTTCTTTTGCCAAGTTACTGCATTACCAAAATATTAAGTTCCTCCTAATCAGAACAAGGGTTGAAATTACTAATATTTAATTCTACTCTAAAAGAGAAAACACACTGTGGAAGGTACAAAGGAAGTACTCCTTTGAAGTGAAGGCCATTTGCATTTTTCAAACTGGATCAAATTAATCTTTACATTAGTTGCCTCTGAAATATTATAGTAGGGTTTCAATTAATTTTCCACTTACATTCATTTTTATAAAAAGTCTTTTTTTAGTATATATTTAAATTGATGCATGCATTTATGGACTGAATGACAGCAGAACTCAGACTGATTCTTCCAGATGACTCCAGTATTAAGAAATACAACAGGCAGGTAGATTTGATTAACGTTTCTTTATCTGATGGCAAACTACTTTGCATCTCTAGGTTTTCCCAGCTAATACAAACATTCTTGTATTTTAAAGGATTCAGTAAGATTAAACAGTGAAAGTGTTGCCAAAGAATAGGAAATCTGGCCATAATCATCTTCATTCTGATTCCTCACTGGAAGTATTTTTATTGAACAGAGTGGAATCTTACAACAGCTTTAACTGTAGATGGTGATATATTTACATAGCTTTCCAAGGAAACCAATTAATTTTGCACAAGTCCCTTGAACGGAAGATTGCTTAAGGCTGAAATAAACCTGGAGGTAAAACTTGAGGTTAAACAGTATTTTCAAAGATTTTCAAAATTACCGTTTCTTCAGAAACAACTTTAAAGGCTTGTAAAAAGGCAGTAAGGATTGATGAACCAAAAATACACAAATCCTCTTAAGACGTGCTATTACAACACAGAAAAAAACCTTAGAGTTTATACAAGTTTATTCAGCTGAATTTGTTACAATCCTGGCACTTAGGCTAAGAGGCATCAAGTCCATGTTTTTGGTATTAACTACAACTTGAGCTAGTAGCTAATGTGTGTACCCATATACAGTGAAAGACGCTCACTTCGTACCATACAGTCTGCAAAGTTAAGGCAGAAGGATTTCAAGCTGAAATCCTCGTTTGGATTGGTTTCCCTGTCATTCATGAAGACAGGTATTGGTCCCAACACAGTACTATACAGATTTTCCAATAATCCTTGGAAAATCTGATTTGTGTTAATAATTTTCTGTCTATTTGAAAATGTCAATAGAGGCTGCCTTTTCTTGGAGCAGGTTTGTATCACCTTTGTCCGTGTTCCAGGAAAGCGTTTGGTGATAATGCACTTTTTAAGCTGAAAGTGTCTCCACTTGATGAGTGTCGAGAAGT
>VYZQ01062457.1:0-26841 GCA_013400655.1 Mystacornis crossleyi | reverse complement strand
TCCAGATGAAATTAGCTACTCCAATACAACAAATCTTTCCAGGATGCTTCAATAGCTTCAGTGCTTTGTAAATGCCCCCATTTATCTCTTATTAGACTGACACAATGTTTGAAATGTAATGGAAACGATTTTCTTAAATTTCGTACATATAAAAAAAATTTAAAATTTAAACTACCATTTTGACAGAAGGAGAGATTTCCCAGAGCCTGGTCCTCCTGATACAAGCAACGGTGGAATTGGTGCTGGTGCGGCTACTAGGTCATTCAGACGTTCAAAATACTATAAAAAAGAAGCAATCATTACAAATATTCCACTGTTTCAACATCAAATATAGTGCCTGGTATTGTAAACCATTTAGATTCAAAAAGTGTGTACTGATTTATTAAGGTGAAGGAGTAACTATGAAACGCAATACAATAAAGGTATAAATAGATGTTGCAAGGAAACACTTAAACCACAGAGGTTATCTCCTTTTAAAAAAGTATAAAAGTAACTAACACTTTCTTCAAAACTCTATTTAAAATGGAACCTTCAGTGCTAATAAACTGAAACAGCGGTACTATAGTAAAGTAACTGGGTTCTATGTTCAGCCTTCCTCGCCCCACGTTTCCCTGAACTACTCCACTGCACTGGATATGGCTGCCAGGAAAAAGCCTTCAAAGCTGGCATCTGCCATGAATGACTATTTTGAGACACTAAATAGACAAAAGAAAGCTTTCTTTCACCACATGACTGTCCAAAAATGTTGTAGCAGATGACAGAATAAACCAAAACAAAACTCACTTCACCTTCTCGGGAGAAATATTTTGTCTCCAAAATCAGAGGTACATTAAGATGTACATTGGTAATTTTTCCTTATTGTTCTATGAGTCTATTGCTCTAAACTGTAGTAAAGATGGTACAATCGTCCAAACCATTACCAGTATATGAGTGGTGAAGTAGAAGAATATATTGGGCTAGTAAAATAGGGATACTAAAAATTTAAATACAATCACAGAAACTGCATGTTTAGATTACATTGCCAAATAAACTACTGCACCATATTCTGTGACGACTTTAATGTTTATCTTCCTACATTCGTTATATCTTCCCAACATATATACATTCCTGATACTCGCAACTTGAAATGTTTTAAAAAATTTATTTCCAGTAATGAGTAAATAGTGAGCTATTCAGCAGCTTTCCACTTTAAAGTTTCCTTTGTTCTTCTTTTACGGATGCATGATGAGATGAAATCTTTTCATTAACCATCTCCTAACTCCAGGTGTCAAGAAAGAGATTGGATTTCCTTGAGGAAAAATAAAAGAGAAATAAAAAAATAAAAGAAGAAAAGACAGATATTTAGAGTGTTTTCTATTGATGACCAACCCCTAAGAGGGCGGTCTGCTTCTGGCACACTTACAGTGCTTTTCTCCAGTGCAGGCACAACAACTACTTCTTCATCAACGTCATTCAACAACACATCACCTGGCATCTCTCCCAGAAAAGAAATATGCCATTTATATCAAACAAATGGCTTCTTCCAGCATAAGGAGTGATAGCCTCCAGGATGCTCTCAGACACAGCATCTTCTGCAGAAGTGCATCTTGCCCAACAAGGGATGGAAGGGAATGATGACTTTCTCTTTAAACACATACCTTTAAAATGTACTTACTTTCTCAAATCCCAGCTCACATGTTGAATTAGAGGCCTGCTGAAAAGCTTCCATCTGTTCTTGTTCATCATGTGCATCCCACAATACATCACCAAAAACTTCTTCTTCAGGAGCAGTGGAGTCTTCCTTATTACCCAAATCCTTGCCTTCTAGGTCTGTCATTTCACACCCCAATATATCCTAAGTAAAAAGAAATTACATGGAGAAAACTGCAAGCATAGAGCAATCACATTTGCTGTTAGTGGCAATATGAGTGTGGCTCTACTAACGCCAATATGCTCATTTCCTTTTAGGGTAACAGAGAACATAAATAAATAAGCAATTAGACGAAAATAAGTTAACTGAATGCATAGGTCTCAAGACACTGACTTTAGAGATCTCAGAGTGGAAGCAACTCACCACAAGAATGAGAGGATGCATCTATGATATGGATAAAGAGAAATTAAAAGCTAATTTAGGCCATAAATAGATCCCTTTCCCCTGGTACTTCTCCTTCTGTCCATAAAAGCACTGTTCAGTTTGGTGTTTTATTTTCCACTTGCACATTTCATTGCTTGCCAGATATTAAACGATAAGACAAAGAGATACTTTGAATCACACCTAAGTACCATATAGTAAACACACTGACATCATTTAAGATCATAAATCAGTGTAGACATAAAAAGCTAAAGTGTACCACGTACTTTACCTGTTTAATTATTTTTTCCACACAGTTATAGATTTCATATGCTCCCTCCTCCACACCTCCAACATGGTCAATCATCTGAAAAGGTAAATGGCAAAGCATGACGCAACTCTGAATCCAACTGAGAACAGTATTTAGGACTTCCAACAAAAACATTTTGGAACACATTTAAACTCCATTCTGTTGCATTCCTTAGGTAAGATTCACTTAGCCTAAAAACTACAAAAATTGGGCATCTAGTTTCAGCCGTTCTCAATGGTTGTCTCGGTAGAGGAAAATAAACAATAACTGATCAATTTTCAGGCAGCAGGAGTCTCTCTGGAGGTACACTTCATTCCCTTCAATGGCTACAGAGGGACATCAGATAAACAACTTTGTCATTTAAATGCCTAAACACAGGTAAGAAATTCTAACCTTATAGCACAGCCATTTTTTTTCAGTGAAAATGCAGTGGCTTTTTTCTCTGCCACTAATGAAAATTTCGTAACATTCATAAATTTCAGCTTCACCGATCTGCTCACAGAATGTGAGTCCAGAGCAATAAGTGCAATGCAATTTCTCCTAAAATCTGGGACTATTAGCATGCAGAGTTGTTTATAGAAATTTTTGATTGCCATACCTTTGCTTTGCTCACGTAAGAAATTTGCTCAATTAACTGTTGCACTGCGACTGAACTGACTCTGCCATCCTCCCTTCTGTGGTAAATTAACCGGGGTTTTTCTTCCGGATTTCTCAAGAAGGCTTCTTCACAGTCCTCCAACAAACAACTAGATTGGAAATCAGCATTCTTGTGCTATATTACACTGCTGTAGTAAACAGTTCAATCAACACAAGCTTCGAAGATGGATTTCACTGCAAAATCTAATTCAAAAGTCGTATCTATTTATAGCAAAAAGCAATCAAATACTTCAACAGAGAATTTGAGAAAAATTCTGAAGCAAGAAAAAGCTAGCAGAGAGATTAATGTTACTTGTACCAAAACCAGTAAAACCATTTATTAGTTTTTATGATTACTGATTTGTAAATTAGAAGCTGTTTTTCCTGTCATACAAATATGCAGAGTGAAAGGTAATTGCCTTGCATGGAAAGAACATATTATTAATAAGCATTATACATATACTTTGCTATCAGTTATCTGAAGGTTCTGTTCTATTCTTTGATCTTTTCAGGAAAAGTCCTTTAGTATTTATCAGATGTCTTGGGGGACCGTCTTTCAATTTATAGTATTTAAAAAGGAGAATGTGACAGCTCCAAATTCAAAAGCACTTTGCATTTATATATGTGAATGATATCCATGGATATCTATTGCTGTTCCCCAGAAGGAACTATACTGCTTGGGGATGCTGACAATAGCAGACAGGATTGCTCAAATATTACCATCTTTACACAAGCACTACAATTTTCATCATAGTTTTTTTAAGAAAAATTCTCTAAATTAATACTTTGGGTTGTTTTTTTTTTCCCTGCATACTTTTTCTTAAATTTGTTCTTAAACATCTGTGCCCCACATGCATAAAACTGGGTTATTTGGCAATAGTATATAATGCATAACTGTAACATTCCTAACACAATTTGAATAGTATCCCTCCTCTGGTGTTTTCTTCTCTAGTGAATCATGCTTCTTCTAGAAGGTTAAGAAATTACTCACTGAACAAAGAGAACACATTCCATCACTATTTGTCATGAAACATCATGACTTCAGTGAATCAAAGTTGTCAAAAGCTAGCATAAGGTAACACACAGGAGAGCCATGAAATTAGTCTGAAAGACAGCCAAAACTAGGAACTAATATGCAATAGAATAAACCCCAAACACTACAGGCAGGTGCAAGGCCAGATAAGCAAATGAAAACCACAGAGGACATTCACACCAGCCATCTTGAATTCCTAAGACACAGCCACACACACAACAGAGAGCTGCTCTTGGAAAGCAAAACACTTCTGTATGTTATTAAGGCATCGCTCAAGCTGTATTTTAAGAGAATTTGTTGCTACAAGAAAAAGAAAACGGTACAAAACTGATATGTTCTTTTAAGTGTCTGCACTAGCGAACCTAAAATTTGGAGTATCACTTTGAAGTTACTAGCTTAGGAAACGTACTGAGCAAAGCATCCCACACATTTTAATAAGCTATGCACTCTGCATAAATTACCAGCTACCATTTGCTTCACCAGTCTGGAAAATACTCACCTTGGCAAAGTTAAATGCAGGAGCAAAATGACTACTGAACTTTTTTCAATTTCCCATTTTCTTACATCCTGAAGAGGCCTTTCATTCTGTGTTGAAAAATTAACAACTTGAAAGAAGTACCCCATTGTTTCACAGACTCTTTGAAGTTTTGGAGAGTAGTTCTGAAAGCAAATGTGAGTAACACCGCTTTATTACTAAACATGTATAGCACTAAGGACCTACCAAACAAATCTCAGTTTCTTTTCTCTAAGCAGTTTCTTCCCCTGAAGCCCTTGAGAATACCTTCACTGATTTCACTGAAATCAGACTACACCTACTAAAGCTTTCAAGAAGAATTAGACAAATTTCTGAACCAGCATCACACTGGAAACAAGACAGCGTAAGTTCCTAAGTGAGGATAAGTTTGTGAGGTACTCACTCTAACAAAGATGGTCACTTCTGGCTGAGTCTCATCAGTACTGATAATATAACATCTTACTGTGTTACTCCACAGAGAGTGGGAAAACAGAGGAGTAACCTGCAATAAACTGGCAACAGCAGCATCCCAGTCATCTGCCAATGCAAAAAAACCCAAAATGAAATCTTCGAGATCTTCATATCTCATTACACTACATAACAGATGTCATCACCTCTTAACATCATGAATACTACATTTTATTTAAAACAGTGGTAGTGTTTTTACTCAATTATTGAAATTTTACAAACTTCAAGAACCCATACCGTTTGATAATGTCATAGAATTTGATAATGTTGCAAAATAAGTGCTAAATATATTTGTATTATCATCTCAATAATATTTCCTTTAGAAAGGATTGATGAAATGTTTCCATAAAATCAAGCTGATAGTTGTAAAATAAGTAACAATATGCAAGAGTAATAAATTCACTCATAAGCAAACACTTTTTTTCCTTCAGATCTACATGTATTTCAATTAGACCATATGAAAAGATGACAGCAAAACAGTGTGGCAACTTCTTCTTTTGGAGAAAAAAATCCATCGCTTTCTGTAATATTGTATGCTTATTCCCTACAGAAGCAATGAGTTTTATAACTTTCTTAGACTCTTCATTTTGTGGCTGGTCATTCTTTCAAGATAGGAATAGGTTCTGTTCTCAGGACCACATAGGTTGATGAAAGGCTTAGTGTATGAAGCTGGAGCCATCACGGGGAAGACCCTCCCCCTCCCACTTTGTAGGCACAGACTTCCGAATCAGAGTCTGAAGGATTGAAGAAAAAAGGGAGAAACTGCCAGTGAAGTCAGCTATATGCAGGAGAGGTTCCAGAGCCAGGAAAGGCTGAAGGAAACCAGAGTATCAGAAGCCAGTTTACAAGAGGCCACTTGGGAAACAAAATTCAAAAGCAGCAATTACTGACAAGAAAATATCAAGCACTGATTTACATAACAACATGTACATCCTGGTCTTGCAATCAGATTTCCATAAGTGGCCCCCTAGGCAGAGTCAAAACCCAGGCAAATTCAATGAAAAAACAGGGGTGTAATTTATTCTAATGCAAATATGATGTTCATACACAGGAAGTAGAGAATCTGAATACAAATGGAAAAAAAGAACACCAGCAGATACTGAAAGAAAGAGTCAGTATCTTCCATTGTAAACATAAGGAACATACAACCAAGCACTGGTAACTGCTGTTTGCTAAATCACTGCTGCACATACTGTAGTCACCACGTATATTAAACATACCTTAGCTACATTTCTTTTTATTTTTACAAAGAATTCCAGATAATCCTTTAGTTAAATTACCCAAGAATGGACAGAAAAGTATCTAAGAAGGAACAGGGTTACTTAACAATGGTTAGAAAAATTCCACAGACACCTACAATCCCAGCAAAACTCACTACCATTACTTACCTCTGTTTATATTTGCAAATGGTCCCTCGACATCTATGGAGCTATGAGCAAATTCAGGCCCTCTAAAAGACTGCTGAAGTTGCATCATACTGCCCATGGATGGCTCACTTCCCAACACTCCTCCATTCCAGTATTCAGACTGCGCCCCAGCAGCTAAGAATTGGAAAACAAACAAAAAAATCTCCTCTTCATTGTCACTACACAAGGTAAATTACCAGTCCTAAATACTCCAGCTGAAACCTACAGCCACGTCACTGACCATAATTTTCTTTCCTTCAGCGGATTTGCTCACACCTTTTTGTGCTGTAGTTCTAAACTGTTGCTTGTCCAAAGTTCATGAGAATCCATGACATCAAAGGCTGAGGGTATTTCCTAATATTTGCTATTACATATATTGCTCACATCTGAACCCTTTCCATGTTATTAAATTCCTCATACAGCATATACAAGGTTTTGTACACACTTCATCTTTGTTAAACATCTAACTCTGCTGTTCCAGATCGTACAGCAGCTGACACTGACATATGTCATCATCCAAACTGTTTATCTAAGATTCCCTCTAGTTTCAGGTGTGATTTTTGGATCCTTTGCAGCATAATCTCTCAGTTCTAGAATAAGTAAAACTCAGAAAAAGACAAGAAAACTCAGAACAGTTGATGGAACCATTTTTAAAAGTGTTCAAGTCACTGTGTCTAGACAGTACTCTGTCTTCATCTACTCATTTTTAATACAAGAAATATGAGGTTCCCACAACCTAAACCAAGTTTGCAAGGTTTGTTGCTTTTACCCTCCAAACTACTTTCAGTTGCTTTTCATCTGGATTAATAAAACTTCTTTTCAAAACAGCACAAAACATCTGTCTTCTGCTTTACTATTTGTAGACTTCAGTCATGCTCCAACACAAGGTGTTTGGGATGAAATTCTCACCAATAACATCTGTACAATTATCGTCAGAATCAGACTCTTCAGGATCAAACACTTGGATTCCCTGGGCCTGGAGTCTCTGGAGTTTTGCTTCTAGCTCTCGTTTGGCCCTCAGCAAGTCCTGAATCTCATTTTCTTTAGTTTCTCTAAAAATCTATGAGCAGGAAAGAAAAGAAAATCTTTTAAAATTCAGTATCTGCTCCTGAACTCATGTTACCTACTTTCAATAGGAAAAATAAGTTTCTAGCATTCATTTACCAGGGAAAGGCATGAAAATGTGAATATGAAGCCATCGTGAGTCAGAAATGAGCAGGAAACCATAGTTTTAAATGATCTGTTTTTAAAATTTTACCATTATAAACCTTAGCATACCATTCTGAAAGAAGTCTGCATTAGTATGTTCATTAAAAATGAAAAAACCTTTTTACTTTTTAAAATTTATTGTCTTCTAAAATCACTATGCAACAATTTTTTCAAAAGTTTCCCTTTTATTCTTCCATGTATTTTTTTACAATTACATATAATCTTGTATTTACTTTCTGTTGTTGCAGAAATGTAAAGTTCCTATGACAGAAAGTGATCAAGCAACTCCAGCTGTCCTGTTTGTAAAGTATTATCATCATGTGGGGAAGAAAACATGAACCAAGATTCAAATTCAAGGAGACAAAGTAGTCTTCAAGTCTTATTTTCTTACATAAGGTCAAAACCAATCCTCTTTTTATATATCTGCCAAACATGAACTACATGTAGCTACAAACAGCTACAAGTAAGGACATGAAGAATCTTGAAAACAGTGAAAAACTACGACCTACTGCCCTGTTTCAGGTGGCAAAAGTATCATCTGCAGCAAAGGAAAAGCAGAAACACCTGTCTGGCCTTTTAAGCCATCCCTCCAGAGAGTGCAAACTGTCTCTAACTCACTATCATATTTTTGCAGTCAAAAGAAATGCACCAGTATGCACTTTTAAAAAAAAAACGTAAGCTAGAGGTGTTACAGCTTACAATGCAATATATAAAATTTATTCAGAAATAATGGAACTCTCTGTTTATACGCTCCTTCAGCATGTTTGCATGCGCACATTTTCTTGTCACTCTCAAATACGAATATACTCCCACGTTCAAATTCAAAGCAGGAATTTTGTTTATGATGTATCACTCCATATTCTCCTTTTAATATTTAAAAAGTTATTTCCTATTTTTTCCTCTTAGTCTTACAGAGAGGTTTTGGTAGGACTATTTTTATGGAAATAGGCAGCTACAGCTATGCCACTAGACAGTTTCTTTACGGCGAGGCCCTCATGATAGCTGTTGGAGAAGGGTTCGTTTGGGGAACATGAACAAGTGACATCCATATTTTCTGATCATTTCCCCAGGAAAAGAAAAGTCAAACCATACCTTGAATTGCCTTTTGACCTTGTCTCGATCATGTTCAAAAGTAGCAGCTCTCTCCATGGCTTGGTATTTAGCTTCTAATGCACTTTCTTTCTCTCTAAGTATTTTCTGGTATGTTTTCTGAAGTGCCTAAAAATATTTAATATTTCATTTTTTTTCTGAGTTTTACCATTGGTAAGAGGTTTTAGATTATTTTTCATGTCTGACGACAGTATTACCCCAGCACCCTACATCTCTCCTTCCTGTAGGGAAGCCAGAATCACAGAATATTCTGAGTTGGAAGGGAACCACAAAGATCATCGAGTCCAACTCCTGGCCCTGCACGGGACACCCCAAGAGTCACAACTTGTGCCTGAGAGCATTGTCCAAACGCTTGAACTGTCAGGCTTGGTGCTGTGACCACTTCCCTGGGGAGCCTGTTCCAGTGCCCAACCACCCTCTGGGTAAAGAAACTTTTTCTAATATCCCACCTAAGCCTGCCCTGGCACAGCTTGAGGCCATTCCCTCGGGCCCTGTCACTGGTCCCCACAGCCGCGCAGGGCGCGGTCCCCATCCCCAGACGCACACTTTGACGGCATCCCGATGGCTCAGCAGGAGAGCACAGGCGCACGCACCATTTCCCCAGGACCTTGCCTTCCCTCGCACCCGTCACCTCCCTGCCACAGCTTTCCCCCGGGAAGCGGGACGAGTCCTTGGCAGCCTCAGCTTCGCTGCTCCGTGCCCTCATCCGCGGGGCAGCGGGCGCTACCTGCAGCTCGGCGCGCAGCCGCTTGTTCTCCCTGTCCAGCTTGGCCTCCTTCTTCACCATGGAGGCCACCTCGTTGTTCTTGCTGACGCGGAAGATCTCGTACTCCTTCCTCAGGCGCTCGTACTCGGCCACGCACTCCAGCTCCTGCACCGAGGCCGTCGACTTGAAGCTGGCCCCGATGAGGCCGCCGGGCCGGGAGCCGCCGACGCGCCGCAGGGACCCGCGCAGCAGCCGCGCCTTGGGCTTCACCTCCACCGGGATCTCGCAGGCCTCGCCGCCGCCGCCGTACGTGTCCTCGATCACCTCCCCGACCGCGCCCGCCGGGCTCACCAGGGACGACGCCGTGCCCATGGCCCCGCGCCCTCCCCGGGCGAGGCTCTAACCCCGAGCCCAGGGCCCGGTACCCCCGGCGGGACCTGGCGGCGGGGACGTGCCCGGCGAGGAGCCTTCCCAGCGGCGGCAGCGAGCCATGGTCGGCTCCTTGCGGCGGCCGGACGAGGAAGGGAGAGCGGGAGGAAGCTGCCCCGCGGGCCGCCTCTCGCCCTCCCTCTCTCTCCCGCTCCCGCCCCGTCCCACGGCGGCTCCCTGCTTGGGAACGCTGCTGGAACAGCCCGGGAGGGGGAGCGCCAGCCGCCGCTAGAGGCTGGGGGAAAGCCCAGATGGGGAGCCGGAGGGGCTGGCGGCGGCAATCTGCTCCTCTCAGCAAAAAGTGACGGCGTTTTAGGGTTTTGCCGCTAAAAACTACTGCTGAAAACTAATGTGAGGTCACGGCAAACTTTCCCATTCCCGCTGCCACCATCTCAGCCTCACGGGGATGCTTCAGCAAAAAGGGGGGGAAAAGTGCCCATTTCCTACTCGCCGCGTCTATTTCTCCTCAAGTGTCCATTTCTCCTCTCTTTGTCACCTGCCACGGAGCCCTCAGGTTGCGCCGCACCCCAGGCTGGTCTGCACTTTTATATCGCCCGGTTCTCCTTGGCCAAACAGGGACATGCAGGTTGTGCCACAAGCTTTGATGCTGAAGAGACCTTGGGGAATTACCCCTCACCGCTCTGAGGTTGTGACCTCTGAGACCAGCTGGCACTCTCCAAGGAAGAAGAACTGAGAAGAGCTGGTAGTGGCACCACCAAGAAGTGAGTGCTGGGCAATGGTGCCATGTCGTGCCCAAGATCAGTGCTTGCACCTTGTGTGCCTCATTCCCTGTCAAGAATAAGGAAGCCANGTGCTTGCACCTTGTGTGCCTCATCTGAAACTTGTGACTTGCCTGTTTGAAGATCCTCCCTGTCAAGAATAAGGAAGCCGTAGATTATCTGCCCCTTAAATTGTCCTAATGACTTTTCCTTCTCTGTCACTCAAAAACCCCGTTTGGTTCCTTCACCTGCCATAAGGAATTCAGCGGAACAGATCCCTTTGGCTGAGGAGAACATCCATTTGTTCCCAAATCTCAGAACCTGCCCTAACTTTGGCATGAATAACAAAAATGTCACTACTTCAAAACAGATTTTGCCTCATGTACATGCCAGGTTTGTTAGCCGTGACCAAGGGAGCCATTTCCTCTTAACACTGAGGGAAAAAATTATCTTAGAAATGTATTTCCAATGAGACATCCCTGAGTTTCAAAAGCTACTGGAGGGAGAAGTTACTTTTGTGTACAGTAGTAGAAATAGAACAAAAGATGTTGCTTTATTTCCCTGAGTAATAACTGTGTTTGGAGAGTATATACTTTCTCCCCCCTGATTTTGCCCCATTGTTTTCATGAGGAAAAAACAATTTCTTGTCTGAATATAATTTATTACTAAATCACATTAATGATCTATTCTGCTTAAACCCTGCTTTGGTGAAAAAGACAGATACAGCATATGTGACAATTGTGGGAAGAGGAAGGGTGCTGCTATGTTTTCTCTAATATTGGCAGTAACATAGCCTGCACAGTATTAGGTGATTCAGCAAATAAGCGTGTAATTCTGTAACAAAGCAAGGCTCTTGGTTTCATTTATGTGTTGATATCAGGCAGTTTCTCCACTTCGCTGCTGTCTGAGCTCTGGGAACAACTGAAAATATATTCATGCTCGTGCTTGAACTGAATTATTCTCATATTCTAAGGTTTGAAATATGAAAATCTCCAAGCTTTAAGCCTAGAATAAAAAGTGTAGTATTGTAAGAGCTCTTGGATTCCTTCTAATAATCCACTTGACATTAACAAATAGATTGGAAGAACAGTAAATGCTGTTTCTCTAATGCTGCCCCTGGGTGCATTATGGAGTTTTTATGGATAATAAAGACCATATTAACACAACCCTTTCCAAACAGAAAAATTACACTGCTTCCCTGTTGCTTCATGGATTGGTTTTCCTAATGTTTAGAGATTAGAATAGCTTACTTCAATATCTAATTTGTAAACTAACAAAGATTGCTTTAAGTCATTAGGATTTAATTGTCCTGATTAGGACAATTCAGAAAGAAATCCAACTGTTCATTGCACAAATATTAGAAACAGTGTCTGAGGATGAGCTGTCTTAACTTTCAGAAATGAACTGACCCAGAAAATCATTTGCTGGAGAAAACACTGTATCAAGTTCTTTCAGAATTTCTATTCATGTTATGCTACTTTTTAAAGTGTCAATTGGAGCAGCCCAGTCCTTTGTCCTTTGAGGATATTGATGCTGGGTGTATTGTGCCATAAATTTCTTCACTGGTCAGTGAAAATATTTGGGGTAGTTGAGCAGCTTCAATTTCCATTATTTACGTAATTTAGACAGTTTGTTAAAACATTCCATGAGTGAAATGTTCTGGGTTAACCTTGGCCAGGTCTTATTATTACACGATGTATTGTTGAAGTTTCTTACTCCTGACTCTATTTCATTCTAGGAGTTGTTGGTGACTGCTGACAAACAAGTTCTGTGGATCTACGGATCTGCCCCATAAAGAAAATACAAATGCAGGAATTAGACCTTTGCAAGAAGGTTTGGTTTTTTACATGTATTATTACGTTCAGCTCTGAGTTAGCAGATGTTCATTTTATAAAATAACGTATCTGATACCTATGCATTCCAGTAAAATTTAATGTACAAGGCCAAGATATGGCAAGATGAGGGGAAGCTTAGAAAGGCTGAAGATGATAGGTTGCCACAGATTGATTACCCAGTAAAGATGAGGGTTGCTTTGTTTAGAATGAATGGTGATAATGACCTGAAAACAGAAGGTGCTTTAAATGAAAGGCAAGTGACCAAACTTCTGCACAACATCCTTTCTGTTAACTCAGAGACTGGAGTGACTTTTAAACCTATATACCACAGGCATAAGCAAGGTGTGTTAAAAGTCCTTTATAAATCAGTGTTAAATTGTTTGTGCCTACACTGAATGGAGTTGATAATATTTTATTATCTCATTCATTATTCAAAAATGTCTCTGTCTGATGATGGAACGTGATTAAGAGAGTTCTGTTGAGGACATGCAGTTAAAAGATGTAGAATGTAATTCTTAAAAGATTGTTTTTGTCCTTGATTATATGGACTTTATAAAAGGACATGGAGTGATAGCACAAGGGGAAATAACTTTAAACTGAAAGAGCATATATTTAGATTAGATAGTAGAAGTTCTTTACTGTGAGGATGGTGAAGCACCAGAATAGGCTGTCCAGAGAAGCTGTGGATGCCCCATCCCTGGCAGTGTTCAAGGCCAGGTTGGACAGGGATTTGGGCAGCTGAATCTAGTGGGAGGTGTCCCTACCCATGGCAGCGGCGTTGGAACTAGATGACCTTTAAGGTCCCTTCCAACACAAACCCTTTCATGAGTCTATGGTTCTGTGACATAAGGTTCAACTTCCTTCTTTTTAGCTCTAGAAGGACACTTACTATTGGGCTGTTCTTTATTAACTTGTCTCTCCCCAGTGCTCTACATTGAGCACAAAGTGCAAGTCTGAATAACACAAATGGCTGATCTGCTTACTCAGCTTCTTTGTTTTATATAACAAGGCCTGATGCTTTTCAATTGAGAAGATCTGTTTTGAATCTGGTACACTAGTTGTTCCATAAAAGCCTGAGACTGCCACATCTTAGCCCTGAGCATGAGAATTACTTTGTTGTCTCTGCCCTGTTGCAACGCCTGCATTTTGTTCATCTGCATGAAAGACATCTGTACAGCTGCATCTGTCCTCCTCGGAGACCTTCATGCTAAGCATCTGCAGTTCCATGGTGCACCAGCTACTATGGCTGGTATGTGGGGTTCTGGAGCTGTGTGCAGCTGAGGTGATGGCTGCTGGATGGTGGAGAGGTAGACGTCTTCTTCCCTTTTTCGTGTGTCCCAGCATGGCTGTGGCTACATTCATCATTATGACTGGCTTACACCTTGCAGTCTTTCTGTGACCTGACGTGACACTGCATAACTGGAATTTGAGTGGCTTGAGGTGTTGTGAGTACAGGAGATTAGGTAACTAAGAAACGGATCACAGTTCATCATTAGCTCGACAGGTTAGAAATTAACATTCATAAGCAAGACTTTGTCATAAACTCAAGTTTTAGAAGTAGGACTGTACAGTTGAAGTCTGAAGAAATGTGCTGAAAATCCCATGTAAAGTCTTAAGATAATTTATTTCAATAGGCACATTTATGAGAGTCTGTAATATATCTGCTATTTCTTTTCAAGCTAAAAATAATTAAACATACTTGTGGTTAATTGTAGGCTGCCTGACAAATTCAACCTTGGGGCATTGTTCTAAGTTGAAATAGCTACTGAACTTGCTATGTTTCACTCAGTAACTTTGCTACTGTCTGGCAAGTTGAAATCATCAGCTTCTTTCAAGAATCCATTTGCTGAGAGGCCTGAAGGTTACCTGGAGCAGAGATGATGAAAATCGTAATGAAGGAGAGGACGTCTGCTTTCAAATGCTCCCACACCTTTAGATGTCATAGCCCTTTGCCACTAGAGGACAGCAAGACCTCAGGAAAATGGAGTTGTGTGAGGAGGTGAGAGAAAAGGAGAGAAATTGCTTCCACAAGAGTTAAAAAAGCCTTAGTTCAGGACTTACATGACTCTAAGTATAATCAATCTTCTTAAAGGTTGAGTCAGTTTTGGAAGATATTCTGAGACAAAATACAGAGGGGGCAGATAAATAAAAGCTGAAGTTTTAATGTAGTGCTTTGTGTATCAGTTATAGATAATATTTGAAAAGTACTATGCTAATTAGCTTTGAGAGTCTTATGCTGTTTCCGTCAAATTCATATACAGTTTTGTATTGATTTCATCCAGAATAAGGCTTTGCTTTGAAATCTTAAATAACTGGTAGGTATTCTGACTTTTGATGAAGAAATTAAATACCCTTATGTAGAAAGGTTTCTACAGTCTGTTATTTAGAATGGAAATAATAGACTGAACACACTGAAAAGGAATCTTCTGCCTCTACACCTATCTATTACTTTAATCATATTTATGTTTGTAACTTCTAATGCAAGGACTCATTAAAAATTTCAACATAAGCTATAGGAAATGTTTTCGGAACAGTGCAATTCATAACCAAAATCAAACTTTTCACCTTCATGGCTTTAGGATGTCAGAGAAGAAAAACTTACTTAATCTTCATGGTAAGTCACTTGGTGATATTTCTCTATTAAGAGTTCAAAAGCCTCTTTGAAGTGACCTTAGTTTGTCATAAATCTGAACTGAGTTTTAACCAAAAATTACACAATGAGTTATAATCCTAGTAAGAAGAGAGCTCTTGAACATCTATTTTGTCATCACTGAATCATCACTGAACTGAGAAGGACATATCAGATTTTGCAGTCTCACGGTCATTTTATCCCAGGCCTGTTGGATTAATGTGCATGATCACAATGCTGAAGAACAACTAATCTGGTTCACCAGAAAAGTGGGGTGAAAGTGAAGGAAATATCCAAACAAACTGCGAAACAGAGACATAGTAATGACAAGCAATTGCTGTTGCCGTGCTTTTTATTGCTTCAGCTGAGAGCCAGAAAACTACAATGGTGCATAGCAAGGGATAAATATAGAGGAATATGCTGAAACTTGCACCTAATAATTTCGATGATCACTTATGAGTGTTCTTTGCAAAATCTTCTTGAGTTAGTGGGAATGTGAAATTCAATAGGACCCAAGTGAAATTTCATTAGTAGTTTCATGCTGCATTGTTCATCCCCAGACCATCTGCCTTCTTGGCAGAGTCGAGTGTCCCAATAACTTATCCTGTTTGAGATTTGCAAATTAGGCCTCCTAAATCTGAACAAAATTTTCTTTGAACACACATGGAAGTGGCACTGCCGATATTAAAGTTTGGTACCTGAGTTCACTGGCTTTTTTAGCCTGCAACAATTAGGTTCTGCATCTTTTGTTTCCCAGAAGGTTGCCCTGACCAAGGGGCTGTAGGCAGGACTGGACTCAGACCTTCTGCAGCTGTCTGGGGAGAACTAGTATGTCATAGAGCAGAGAGTGCATGTTTTATGGGTCTATAACGAACTATAAGAATCATGATTCTCTAAGTCAGTGATTAAGATTCCTCCTCTCTTCTAGCAAGCTAAAAAAAAGTATTCTGTCTCCAGATGTACTCAGCTATACCCAGATGAATATGAAATGAACTGTTACTTCATTTTAGATGCCTGATTCTGGGAAGCACCTAAGATCTCAAGAGTGATCAGGTATAAACCGTAGTCATTCTTCATCATTCCTTTAGCTAGCTATTGTCTCTGTCATGCTGTATTCTCTCTGTGGTCAAATGTGACTCTGCCCTTGTAGTCTCTAGAGAAGTCAGACTTTTAAAGCCACAGAGTGCACTGTCAGGGCAAGAGGCTTATACCTCGGTGTGGCAGTGCTAGAAGATGCCATATTTAAGTCTCTTTCTAGGACAGTCTTTATTCAGTGTTGCAAATGGTTGCAGTTCACTAAGGCACCAATTTAGCAATGTCCTTAATCATTCCTAATCTGTAATCGTGTCAGTATTTACTTTGAAATCCAAGGGGCTAATTCCTTCCTGCCATTTTTTTCTCGCAGTTCGTGTCATTCTTATCTTCAAGCACAAGCAATTTTGTTTTTAGGAGTCATAAGGACAGCCACAGAGATTTTTTTTTCTGACTTGATCAAATGCTAAAGGAATTATGTTGAAATCCTGTGAGGAGTTCCTTCAGAAATCCCAGCATTGCTAGGCTAGTGGTAGAAGTGCGAGCAGAGGCATGGCATGTAGGATGTTGAATCCTAGCTTTAGGAAAATAAATTCTAGAAAGCTTCCCAGAAGTTCTTAGTCTGTGCATTTGAAACTCTGATTTCTTATCTGAGTGGGTCCAATCAAAGGATTATATACTCCGAACTTCCAGAGGCAGGTCCTTTTCATCTAGCTGAAAATTAAATACTAAGTTCCTTTAGTTTTTCACTGATCCCCCCAGTTTTAATTATTGTCCTGGTTTGGACAGGTGTCTACTAAGGAAGGCAGGAGTCCCCCTCCCACCCCGGAATGGAAAAATGTAACCCCCTTCCTCCCGAACTATTATAATTTTGAAATTGAGGGGCTTTCAGGCAAATATATGAGAAATAGGAATAACAGGTCTTTANCACCAAGACAAAAGGGACAACTGGGCCCCTCCCTTGTGGCTGGCTAGGTCCTTTTGTTTTCTCTTAAGTACCCAGTAATGTGCCTTAAGATGGGGAAAGATTCTTTGAGAGGAAAAGAAAAGAACACACACACACACAAAAAGAAAACCTCCTAAAACCCCAACAATTATGTAGCTTCAAGTGCTTATTACTGAGGGATGCTGCTATATTTTATTATGTGTGCTGCTAAACAGGATACAATTTCAAGAAATTAATTGGATAGTGTGGAAATTGCTGAAATGAATGAAGAATCTTAGGTATTTTCCATGGAGTTCATGTTACTAGATAGAAAATGTAGTTACTTGTGTGCTACATTAGTTCTGCATTTATGAGCTGAAACTGGCAACCGCATGATGTAGAATTTTATCTCTAAACCATTATGTGGCATATTTTTGAGTCAGTTTACATAGTTTCCTAAAATATTTCTCATGCTACTGGGGTAGCAGGTTTTTTTACCATTTCATTGTCTATTGTGTTTAAATTCTCTATATGAGACATGTATTGAAACCGAATTCCATTTCTCTTTTTATAACTGCAGCAGATTCTGAATATCCTGGGGCTATAACTGACTGGCATACAGAAAGATTAGATAACGATTGCATAATAGGAGTGGCTGGAGAACTGGAGCTGCATATACTCTATTAAACATATGGAATTTAAAAAATGTGACTCGAAGAAAGACTTTGGGGTCAGATATTTATTAAATTTAGTTACAGCTTATGCCTTGAAGACTTCAAGAGGAAGGATGTACCACATAATTATTACTTCATTTCTGAAAAGCTGTTTGCCCAGTTGTCCTTTACCTTCCACAAACTTATATTTTCTCCCTTCCAGTCTTCATTCCCATGTCACCTTTCACCATCTTTCAGTACATGCCAAAGGAGTAGTCAGACAACCAGACAGACACTAGCAAGGCTTCTTCACTGCTGATACTCAAGTAGGAGTGCTGCAACAGCCAGACATTTCTCTGCATTCTTTTAGGTATTGCTCTGCGCCACAAATCTGATTTCATCCCCTCAGATCCTAATTTAGTCTTCTGCCTCTTTTTAAAAAAACCCAAAAAAACAACAACAAAAAGCCTCCAACAACTGCTGTTTGAAGAGGCATCACATATGATAAAGGAAGGGGGAAAAAATAAGAGGTATCTTCCTGGCTTGGGGTCAACATAGATGAAAGTATGTTCTGGCAACTGGAAGACTGCAGTCTCTCTCATCAATATCTCTGTGGTAGGAAGCAGAGCACAGGTGTTTCAAATCATGGAGAAAAGACAGGGCAAAGTGCTTGGTGTGAGGTACAATCTTTAATACCTGCTGGTATCTCAAGTGCATTAGAAAACAGTCTTTGCAGTCACAAGGGCTAAAATTTTTGAAAGTTTCTACTCTGCACAAAGCAAGCAAGCAGTAATGAGAAGACAGACCTAACTCTCCAGGGCAGTTTCTAAGAGCAAACAAAGCAGACTTTTTCTACATGTTTTAAAGACCTTTTAAGATCCTTTTAAAGACCCTTAAGACCATAGTGAATTCAAAGGAAAACTAGGCTATAAAACATCTTTTCAGTGTATTCATAAACAGCAAAATATCACTTTATTTTTAAGCAAGGTAAATAAAGCCATGAAATACATAGCTCAGACCTGTCAAAAACATACTGGCTTTGAATAAGAAGAAATATTTCCCACTACATCTTCAAAACAATTTTAGAATTCTGCCTGGCAATGAGACTAGTCTTCAAAACAGTAATCCTACCTAGCTTTAAATTGTTAAATGTCAGAGCTGAGCTTATGTTCACAATGGAACTAAATGATGAACAGCACCAATTGAATGACCTTTACTGAGTAAACAATTTGTTGCAGTCTCTGGTGAAGCCTTTCCATTGACATGCCTTTAGATTAGATGATACGTTAGAATAAACACTACTGATAGCTAACAGTAAAGGAAACATTCAAAATATTACCTTATTTCCCCATCCCCCCTAAAGCCTGTCACTTCATTCTCATGTACCTGCTAAAGAAATGCCCAAGGCTGCTTGAATGTTCAGAGATTTCTTTGAAAATTAATCTGCATGGAAGAGAAATTGAGAGCAACGGCAACCTTCTTGCCACACAGGTGATGGAAGAAAATAACTGTGATTTTTGGGTTAGAGGCCATCTTGTGTCAGGAAGTGAGGTAGCAATGAACTTTTCCCCCACAATACCTGAATAGCTTGGAAATTAACAGGGCAGAAGTGAAGTACCTTTGCTTTGGGATATCATGGCAGTGCTTCCTCAGGGCATCAGGAATACCGAGGTGGGGCATTCATATCTAGTAAATAGCAAACTTGTACTTGGTTTCAGAACCAAATGTCTCCAAATTCCTTCTGCTGGCAATATGGCAATGCCTTTTTGGAATTGCATTCCAGGGTCCATTCCCTGCAGAATGCACTATGGAAATAAGGCCATGTCTCTGTTGCAGTTTAGGGCATGGTATTAACACAGGGTAACGTCACAGAATTACAGAATATGCTGAGTTGGAGGAAAACCACAAGGATCATTGAGTCCAGCTCCTGGCTCTGCACAGGACACCCCAAGAATCACAACATGTGCCTGAGAGCATTGTCCAAATGCTTCTTGAACTCTATCAGGCTTGATGCTGTGACCACTTCCCTGGGGAGCCTGTTCCAACCTGTTGCGGTCAGGTGCAACCTTCTGAAGACAATTTGGCCCGTGGAAAGAATCATGGGACGATATGTTGCATGTGTGTTCACAGATCTTTGTTTTCTTCCAGCCGCTGTGGCTGGGAGCCTGGACCAGACTGAGGACCCCTGGGACCTGAGTACCCCAGTATTCCTGGGGCGGGAGAACATGAAAAGGCCAATGGGGACAGGATTTGGGTAGATGTGACCAGAGAACAGGGGGTCTGTAAACCCTGTGTAACCATGCTTTTACCCAAGGCCCATCCCCCCGGGGCAGGAGCGGGGGGAACCTCCTCAACCACCCTCTGGGTGAAGAGCCTTTTTCTAACACCCAAGCTAAACCTCTCCTGACAAAACTTCAGGCCATTCCCTCAGCTCCTATCACTGGTCACCACAGAGAAGAGATCAGTGCCTGCCTCTACTCTTCCCCTCAGGAGGAAGCTGTAACTGCAATGAGGTCTCCCCTCAGTCTCCCGTTCTCCAGGCTGAACAGGCCAAGTACCGTCAGCCACTCCTCACCAGGTTTCCTCTCCAGACCCTTCACCATCCTTGTTGCCTGCCTTTGGACTCTCTAGTAGCTTAATGTCTCCTTTACATTGTGGCACCCAAACCTGCCCCCAGCACTCAAGGTGAGGCTGCCCCAGTGCAGAGCAGAGCGGGACAATCCCCTCCCTTGCCCAGCCTGATGCCCCCCAAGACACAGTTGGCCCTCCTGGCTGCCAGGGCACTGCTGACTCATATTCAACTCAACAAGGACCTACCCTGGAGAGGATCCTGCAGTGTTTGGATATGTCTTTTAAAAGGCCAATGTGTGCCTGTGGTTAGCCTGAAACATAGAATGGTGTTTAAGTGGTATGGTTTGTTTTTCTGAGCATAGGCAAATACATGTTCCATATGAAGTGTCTCCTTAGGCACCAGGCACTTTCAGAAGGGTGTGAAAGCAGAATACCAGCCTAAGAACGCAGCTCACAGACAAATGTTGAGAGCACAGATGGGTTGCAGTGCCTGAAGCCCACAGGGAATGAGCAATAGAGTTGAGCATGTGTTTTCCTCAATGATGATTGGGTGGAGACTGTTTGGTAGTGGGTTCTGATTTTGTATTTCAGTGCAATCATGAATTTTCATGAGGTTCAAGAAGCTACCTATTTACTTAGTCACACTGTAGGGAAATTTTCATATGCTGAATGTATGAGTATCTTGCTCTCTTATAGCAGCATGCTGTCATTGGGGGAGAAGTATTGGAGTCCTCTTTTGTCAGTTATTTAAAACAAACTGGTGAAAAACAAGTGTAGTAAGCAATCAAGTCAGTGCTAAAAAGTTCCCTCCCCAATTCTATGCTAATGAATGAGGAATTAACTTAAATCCATGACAAATTCAACTAAGAAAGTAATCAGCCTTTCTGCATGGTAAATAAATTCTTTGTCAACTTGAAACCTATCAGTAAGTTTATCAGTTAAAGATAATTGATCTATGCATGCTTATACTTCTGATATTAATCCAGCTGTTTGTCTCCTTTTTTGTTTGCTCCTCATTAGTTGTCACATGCATAATTTATGATCTAGTTTTTCAAAGCATAGATTTCTGTACATTGGTTGCTCTACATCTTCTTGTAAAGTTTCGCAGTAGAAAACTTAAAAACTGAGAGGATCATATCATACTGACGTATAAACTTGTACAGAGTGATTGAAAGAAGCAGCATATATCCCCTGCAAACTGATATTTCCTCTTTGCAGGGTTCCAGCTACATGGAAAGGACCTGAAATTATTTGTTTGATTTTTCCAGTGAGTGATGCATGTATATTTGGTTACCCGGGACAGCTAAAGTTCATCTAAAACAAGCTCTGCAAGATTTGGTGTATTTGGTAGGGTGCTTGTCTTGTAGTGTTCGAGGTCATGGGGCTGGGTGACCTGCAGGAGCTCTTGGAACAGCTGAGGTACAAAAGGATGGGAAGAGTAGGAGGCTGCAGGGGAGCAAAGGTGGAAGTAGGAGCCCTCCCCAGGGCAACACGTCTCAGTGTAAGTGGGGAGGTGAGAAGTGGATATTAACAGAGCTTCATGCAGTTACACTTCCATATGGTTAAACAGCTGTGTGCTTGATCCTTTCAGAAACATGTTTTCCTATTACAGCTTGGAGCTGGTTCATTCAGAGATGCAGTCCAGACCACAGCATAATGAAGCAGAGCCTTACTTTCTATCTGGGTTATGATATTTTAATTAAATACCAGGTAAAATATTAAAAAACCCTCTAGGTGACCTAGAACTCTAACTTACTTTTTCATCAGATTTCTCAGCACAATGTTGAATTGGTCTTAAACTCTATTTGAACCAGCGTAAAATGGGGACTAAATACCAGTGTCTAATGTGCAGCCATAATCATTTATTTTAAAGAATTTTGTGTTTATTAGGAAAGATAGAAAATGAGAAATATTATTGTTGTACTCTTCCTTTAAATCACTTAGGCTGGCTTGTGAAAATGAAGAGTAAGCAGTGGTATGGGCAGAAAAAAGTAGGAATTTCACTAAAAATGTAAAGGAGAAACCAAAAGTGAAAGAATATGAGTGCCCTAAAGAATCATTTTTCTTATTACATGATTCTTTCCTAGATCCATAACACCACTGAGCAGATTATTCTATTCTTAATTTTTTTTGTCTTTAAAGGCTGCATTATAATTTACTCAAACTGTGGAACCTTGTATTTTAAATCTTCACTAATGTCTGTTGTAAGTGCCATGTTTGCTTTGATGAAAGAAATAATTTTGGGGGGAGTTAAGCTTTTTCTTCAGTCCCTCTTGGTTAACTTAGTTATAATAATTTAGGTAAGCATTTTAAAATAGAACATTTTAAAGAGATTTGGAATGGAAATATGGAATAAATTTGAAAGATTTTAGGAAGATAGCAAAATCTTAAATGTAGTTGAGATGTTTGCTGACACGTCTTTACTGGGTGACAGAATATACTGTATAACAAAGCTATAAGGAATGGTGAGATTACATAATATTTGGATTTGAGTTATTCTCCTGGGCTTCTGGTCCTGAGATAAAATACATCAACTTCAGATATAGTTTCAACAGCTCTTGTTTTTCTCCATCTGTAAGTAGTGCAAACATTACTGAAGCATCTGTGTACAGACATAGGTAAGAGTCACTCATCCATGTCTTTTCTGCAAAGCTGGTGCAGTTATCAGGGCTGGAAATCCACAGTCTTTACTCTTTAGACCTTCCTTCTTCTTCCTGTAGAAGCAATTCCTGCAGATCCAAATCAGCCTCAAATCAGTGAAGACAGAACTGAGCCCAAACAGTTCCATGAATGTCATGTCATCTTGAGGTGAGGCTGTGACAGGAAAGCACTTTCTACTGTTTATGTTTCTACTTCTACAGAGAAAAAGCTCAGCCTGGATATAAATAACTCTTACATATTCTGTGGGACAGATGAAAATTGTAGCATAGTATCACACATTGCACCATTTTCATCACATTTCATAATTTTGTAGAAAACCGCCTACTTTATTTACCCACTTCTTTCAAGAAAAACTGTGTTAAAATACTTGAGTTGCGATAGCTCAATGTCCATATTGCTTAGTCATATTTTGACTCAACCCCCCTGAACTTTATGGAAAAATATGTACTGTATTCCATTTTAAAACCACCTATTCGCACAGCTATATATCCAAAAGAAGTTGGCTTTTAAAGAAGTGATTCCTAAATGTTCCACTAAAATACGTACTCACTTTGCAAGCAAATGTATGTTTCTTAACAAAGCAGATTAAAAAACTTAAAGGTGCATGTGAAGAACTCTAGAAGTTTTCGCAAAAGCATAAAGAATCACTAGCAACATCACTGAATTAATAAAATTTATTAATAAAATTTTATACAAACAGAGAACTGCTTTTCCTTAAAAACAGAGGTAAAAAATTCTCTCCTATAAAAATCTTCAAAAAGTAAAAGCAGGATTATTTCAACTTCACAGTTCACATCATAAATTTTCCAAAAAAAATGTAATCCTGTGTTAATACAGCTTCTTTAACTTGACTGTACAAGGTTTGGTTTGAACCCAAAAACCTCTTCAGGAGTTTTAATATCTCTCTGAATAAGCTCTGGAAGAAGAGTGAGATTCTACAAAGGACACTTTGCACCAGTANCATCAGTTGGGGGGGGGGGAGGGGTTTGTGTTTGCAGAAGCTCAGACTTTTAAGTTTATCTTCCTTTTTTTCATCACTTTGAGCATATATGGTTATAAACCTCTTCTAGAGTGACTAATGATAAAATTCTTGCAAACACAAATGTAAATACATCAGAACTGTATTTTTTAGAGCGGCAATTCTGCATCACTCAGAATTTTTCAGTCAGCATTAGATTCTTTTAGTCACTTAATTTCCTTCAACCACAATGTTGAGATAGATTCAAAGACTGCTCTGTATTATCCAGGGGAAATTTTTTTTAATTTTGGTGTCAGGTGACATGATTGTAAATTCTTTTCGGATCTTGAAGCATTTTGTTGTTCTCTTCATGGATGCTGGATCTTGAAAGGGGGGCAGGGGATTGGGAAGGTGGCATGTGCATGGAGTTAGAAACCACTAAATGAAGGCAGAGGACAAAATGGCATGAAAGGAGAAAAGTATAAAATAAATGAGATAAAGAAGGATATAGATGAGCATTCAGTTTCAGAAAGTCAGAAGAATGTATGTGACAGACCACAAAAGGAAGTGCAAGGGGCAGACTTGTTGGAAATAGTATTTGCTACATTGCACATTTTCATCAGAACCAAGCTCTGCACTTAGTTGCCCAAGCCTTCAACTTCTCGGGTACACTGGTTCCCTCAAATGGAGCTGAATTGATCCCATCTTTCTTTTGCCTGATACCAATCAAAAGACAAGAAAATGAAGACATTCCAAGGGCCCAGCAGGCTATGAAATGCATTTTGAATAATGCAGCTACTTCTACAACGCCAAATGAAATTTATCAGCTTAGTTACTATGCCAATTAGCTATAAATAGATCTTGTCATTAGATAACACAACAGCTGTATATTTGATATGATTTACTTTGCTTCTTCTGATGGCAAACACTGCTACATCTTAGTGCCAGATTGATTTTTATAAAGGGATTTCTAGCTGATACAAAATGTCATCATTCCACTGACTTAAATCCATCCAAGTCTCAGTTTAAGTTGGGTGTTTGGCCAAAGTGTTTGATAGCTGGTGCCAAGAAGGGTAACTGTAATGCAGCAGGGAAAAAAAAGAGTGAGTGATGAGAGATCTTCATATTGCAAAAACATTACCTCATTTGTGGGTGAAAAAGTTACGAAATGATAGGTGCAAGTTCCCATCTTACTGAGCAGCATTTACTTTTATGGATACTGACCACAGAGTCCTGTAAACAGAACACATGACTCCATACATTAACTCTACAGAGGGAAAAATATCTTTCAAATGCTCTTTTGCTTTGCTTTATATCAAGGAATGGCAATGAATTTAACTGTCCAGTGAATGAGAACAGCAATCTTCTGGTTTGTTTTGTAGTATTGATAACTTCACAATGACAACAAAATAGTTCAATTACTCTGTTTCCCATCCTACTAATAGCGATATATTAATTTAATAGAGGTATATTATTTGAACTTAATATTTTGGACCCATATTAACTCTTGTTTTTTCCCGGAGTTTCTAGTAACTTGGAATCTGGTGTTTGTATGATTTTTAGATAGTATCAAAAGGTTATTTGATAATTTGTGCAGCAGTTGGTTATGAATTTCTTCAGACATTTCTGAGTTTTGAATCAAATCCACCTGGAATACGACCTATGAACTATCGCTGATTATACATGAAATAACAGACTGAAATGAGTTAAACTGCTACAAGGTATATCAGATGTACAATGAGTACCCTGGGTTACTATACTGGCTAAGAAGAATGCCTCAAGGTCCTAAAATTGCATAAATGGTGAGAGCTTTTCTTCACTGATGAAGTAGCTGAAAATGCAGTTTCCTGATTTGCACTGACTTAAAATAATGGCAGTCCTACAGTGCCAAGTGCCAGCAATTAAAAAAAAAAAGAAAACTCAAACACCCACATGTATTTGAGATTTCCTTTTTACAAATTTAAGATTAATTGTATTTGACCACAGTCAAGTACAGTGTGATTTTCAAACCTTTCTAATTTTACTTAAAGGAGTATTGAAATACTTCCATGGATTCCAATTCATATTTCAGGTTAACCATATCAGAGTTTTGACAGTTGCATTTTTCCTCTGCTGATTTTATTCCTTTACAAAACTGTTTCCCTCTGTCATCTGTATGGAACAAAAGCAATCTCTGGGGCTGATTGTCGTGGTACTTTATTTCCGTATTTTTAAACTGAAAAGAAAGAGTCTAGCTTCATAAAGCAAGCTTCTAGCCTTCTAGAGCAAAGTCACTCAGTGAGCATATTCAATAGCAAGCACTTAACAGAAGGTACAAGGTCACTGTTATACTTTGGGCTTATATAGGTTCATAACTCCCCGGGGGACAGGAATAGTTGAAGTACACGCTGTTGGTAGTGTCTAAAATGAAACATATGCATTAAGTCTTTGAAGGAAAAAGGTCTAATTTTACTGGTTTTTAATGTCAGTGAAGAAGAACCCAACCTAATGTTTTAGGCAGCTGTCACGTCCTTAAATGGCATACAACAGTGGATAATGCAAAGTTAAAGGCAGTTATGTTTAAAGGCAAAATCAAAGAAAGCTGTGCCCTATGAACTGTTCTGTAACCCTCTGTATATTCTAAGGTGCAATGATCATTGCTGATGCTATCTTCAAATGGAAAAGAAAAGTGAATTTGAGTGGTGCACAGAACATCAAATTTGTAGTGTTGTTTATCATAAGATGTTGAAAGACTTTGGAGAATGTTCACAACTTTTACAATGAGGCATCTTCAGTTTGAGTACTTTGCTCTGAAAGTTGTGGCACTGTATAGTGAGATAGACATGAATGCCAGATATGTTTACTGAAATAGAAATTCTTATGCTTTCCATCATGGTAAATCCTTTTGCACATTTTTAAATTATTATGCTGCATGTACTGAAGCACTGTGTTTAGATGTGATAGCTATGATATTTCACTACACAGTATTTTAGTTGAAATAAAGTCTA